>QMIH01002462.1:49917-65851 GCA_003987875.1 Clarias batrachus | reverse complement strand
TGTTTCATAAAATCTAAAAATATTTTGGACATAGATGATTGAGTCAGATTACGAGGATTAGATCGATCCAAGATTGGATCAAAAACACAATTCAGATCTCCACCGAGGATCAACAAGTGAGTATTCAAGAAGGGGATATTACTCAGCAATCTATTAGCGAATTCAGCGTCATCAAAGTTCGGGGCATATACATTTACCAACAAAACCTTTTTTTGCATTAGTGTACCAGCAACAATGATGTATCTACCATTCCTGTCAGCAATAACATTAGTCGATATGAATTGAACTTTCTTATTAATGAGAATGGCCACTCCTCTAGCTTTCGAATTAAAGTTTGAGTGAAAGATCTGACCTACCCAAGGGCAATGTAACCTATTATAATCCTTAATCCAAAGGTGAGTCTCCTGTAAAAATGCAATATCAGAATTTAGACGTTTCAAGTGTGTGAAAACCTTAGATCTCTTAACAGGGTTACCCATACCTCTGATATTCCAACTAATGAATCTAAGAGGCATGCCTGACCCAGCAATGCTGGGATCTATATTACTATTAACCATTCAAATGGAAAAATAAACACCACAACAACCAAAATGCCAGTGGTCGTAAAGAGCCGAGATGGGACACCCCTTCTCCCCCTCCCCCCATATACCCCTAAACACAAATACATCCAAAGTCTCCACATGACTACAAAACAAAGGAGACAGCAGTGTTTCCCAAAAGAGCAAAAATAATCCACMRAAGTGAATGGACTAACCGGGATCCAAACAAAACACGCAAAAGCAAGAGAGCAAAAGAGAAAAAACCCTCCCGCCGACTTCCACACTGTATAACTGTGTGCGTGTAACAATAAACACGTAATATATACGTAATATATACAAAAAAAACCTCATTACCTCAGAAGGTGAGCATACCGAAAAATAACAAACGTGGTCACCTTAGTACCACAAATCAATTTACCACAGATTAGGTCAATACACGTAAAAATACAAATAAACAAGACATGTGCAAATAAATGCAAAGTGAGCATAGAAAAGACTATGCTGGGCTAATCCGAAGTACAAGTGTACRATATATGATTCAGTCTCTTTATATAACAGTGGAAAAAGGGGGAAAAAAAACACTGAGAAAACAATGCGCAGGCAGCGTTAAACCTAATGAGAGTAAACACTTAGCAGCATTACCACACCAAACTGACGGACTATTGAGGCTCACCTAGAAATCAAAGTTTTAACATAATCACTGGCTTCCTCCGCTGAAACAAAGTTCTTCTCAACACCCTTATACGTGATGCGAAGTCGCGCTGGATGAAGCAGGCCATACTGAACACCTTCAATGCCACGGAGTTGCTGCCTGACCGTGTTGAATGCAGCCCGAGCATGTGCAATCTTGGCAGTGTAGTCAGGAAAGACTGAGATGGTCTGCTCACCAACTTTAATCTGTCGGCGTTCTCTAGCGCGCCGTAAAATGTCAACACAGTCGCTGTGGTAATGAAACCTGCATACTCTGGCTCGCGGACGGTCACCGGACTTGGGTGTGGGTTGGAGGGTCCTATGGGAACGGTCCAAAAGCGGCTCCTTCTCCAGATTAAACGCTTCCTTTAACAAGGAGGCCACGGCTGCAGTCGTGCACGTTTCAGAGCCCTCCGCTACTCCCACTATCCTAACATTGTTACGCCGCGTCCTGGATTCCAAGTCTTCACATTTCTTTTCCAGCTTGGTTGCGTTAGCTGTGAGGCACTTTATAGTATTTTTCATTTCAGTTATATCATCCAAGCACACAGTGAGTGCGTGCTCCATCTCCCTGACCGTACCTTTTAGCTCGGACACGGTAGAATCACTAGCAGCTTTATCAATCGCCAGCTGCGTCTTCACTGCTTGCAAGTCGGACTTAATGGTAGACAAAGCCTCACTGAGAGTATCTTGAAGTTCTTTTTTWAAAATRTCCGCGATATCTTTCCTCAGCGAGGTCAGCAACTCGACCTTAAGAGCCTCCATATCGCTATTAGCTTGGCCCGAGGAGGGCTTTACAGGTGAGGACGACTCACACGAGGATGTGGTCACAGTTTGCAAACTAGGCCTCAGTTGTGTTTGAATAGTACTGCGAGTTTTAATATTTTTTGCTGCCATTTTACACAGTATCGAGTAAAACTTCAAAACACAACGAACTAGAGAATAAAACAGGACTACAATTATGGCCACAAAGCGCGAATGAATAACAATTTTAATCGAAATCGGCGGGAGCTCCCAAACTCACGTCCTACTCCATAAAACTCAACCGGAAGTCNGCGAGTTTTAATATTTTTTGCTGCCATTTTACACAGTATCGATTAAAACTTCAAAACACAACGAACTAGAGAATAAAACAGGACTACAATTATGGCCACAAAGTGCGAATGAATAACAATTTTAATCGAAATCGGCGGGAGCTCCCAAACTCACGTCCTACTCCATAAAACTCAACCGGAAGTCCCTGCCCTGAAGCCTTCTTAACAAGAATTGAACCTCTTTCCTTGAAGTTCTTGATGATCCTATAAATTGTTGATTTAGGTGCAATCTTAGCAGCCACAATATCCTTGCCTGTGAAACTATTTTTATGCAACGCAATGATGGCTGCCCGCGTTTCTTTGCAGGTCACCATGGTTAACAATGAAATAACAATGATTTCAAGCATCGTCCTCTTTTTAACATGTCAAGTCTGCCATTCTAACCCAATCAGCCTGACATAATGATTTCCAGACTTGTGCTTGTCAACATTCTCACCTGAGTTAACAAGACAGGTACTGAAATTATCTCAGCAGGTCCTTTAATGACATGAAATGTGGTGGAAAGTTTTTTTCGGGATTAAGTTAATTTTCATGGCAAAGAAGAACTATTCAATTCATCTGATCACTCTTCATAACATTCTGGAGTAAATGCAAATTGCTATTATAAAAACTTAAGCAGCAACTTTAGCAATTTCCAATATTTATGAAATTCTCAAAACTTTTGGCCACGACTGTATATAGTGAAAAGACTACTCAAGTACTGAGAAACTCTTTCAGTCGTAATGTCCGATTATTATTTTTTAAAATTATAATATATATACACTTTTCTTACGAAAAGCCGAATGTAGCAGGTTTGCTGCAGACTCCTGCCAAAGGAGATGATTTGCTGGCATAATGCAGGCACAGTTCTTCACATTTGACCACACTCTCCTTTAATGTTCACCACAAGTAAGCATCGGGTGGTGTAAGATTGGAGGTAGGGAAATAAATGTTCTCCATCCCCATTCACGACCACTTTTGTATGAGCGGAAATAATACAATGAATACTATTAATAGTTTTCCCTCGTTGAGAGACCCATTTCCAAAAAAAAAAAAAAAAAACATGACTTCCGAAAATTGTTCACCACAAGTAAGCATCAAGTGGTGTAAGATCGGGGGTAGGGAAAGAAATGTTCTCGGCCCCCATTCACCACCACTTTTGTATGAGCGGAAATAATACAATGAATACTATTAATAGTTTTCCCTCGTTGAGAGACCCATTTCCAAAAAAAAAAAAAAACAACATGACTTCCGAAAATTGTGCGGCTAGAGGTACACCTCATCGACAAATGCAAACGAGATTTCGAGATCTCTATATTTTGGTGCATATTGTATTTGGCCAAACCTGTAATTACAGAATTCATGTGTTTCAAACAGGACTCATATCCACATTGCAGGGCAATTTCAGCAAACCAATACATTTTGGGCAATGCTATGCTTCCAACTCTGTGTTAACAATTTGGCAAAGGTCCTATCCGATTCTAATATGATTGTGTCTCTGTGCACAAAGCAAGCACTATAAAGACGACTTTATGTCTTTCAGCTGTTTCCTTTCAGGGGTCGCCACAGCGAATCATCTTAGGACAATCATCTCTGATAATTCTCTGCATCATCTTCTCTCACATCAACAAACGTTATATCCTGGCATCATTATTGGAATATATTGTATTAGTTTAAACATGGTGTGTCCATTCTAGCTATTGCGCAGAGACAAAACAGGCCAAAAGCTATGGAGCATTATAATATACTAGAAGTCAAGTACATAAGATGTAGCAATAACACATTGGAAAATATAGTAATTCAGCTCCTATCACTAACACAGAAGATGGCTGCATTTCAGCACTCACTTGTGCCCAAACGTGGTGGTCAAGAACTCGTGGAGCATTAATCCCATTTAATGGTGTCATACAGGCCCTTGATTGGATTAGCACCTATGCATTTGAATGACAGTGTTATGCAGGTTAGATTAGGCCTGGGGAAATTCCGTTACAGATTCCTGTAAAGTGTTTGCAGTCTTTGTTTATATTGTCTCCACCTCTATTTATCCATTCCACCTGAAAAGTATACACTCTACAGAACTACAGTATAGTCAGACTTGGATGACTACAGGACGCACAGCGAGTTCTCAACAAAGAATAATTTCTGTTTGAAAGATATCCCAACTTCTCCTTGTCTCTTCTTCAAAAAGGAAAAAAAGTTTCAAACAGTGTACATACTGTATATATTTGTCATAAGCACTATTCGGATGGGACTAGTTTTACTGGGGGACGTTAGAGAAATTTCTGTTTCACAGAGGTACTTTGTGATTTTAATCCTGTCCGAATCTGCCATGTCTGTCTTTTTCTCACACGACCACTGTCAAAATTCCAATGTAAATTACCTACTGTTTTTCAGCAAACTCAGCGATCCTCTGAGAAATCTAATACTGTCTGAATGCAAATGTCTGTGTTTGCCGAAAATGTTTTTCTTGTGTGTCTTGGTCAACATGAACTACCATACAATCTCTAGCGCACCGGTAATCGAGTTTCTGCTTTCTACGCAATCCACACATCCTCAACACATGGTCTTGTGCAACGCCCACATGTGAAACACAGACATGCCTACCTCCGTAGTAAACACAGAGATGTTAGTGTCATCTGAATCCATACATGAAATGACAAACGTCGGCTGAAAAAAATTCAAACTCAAACGTCCCCCAGTAAACCTAGTCACGTCCGAATAGTGCTATAGACGTACATTTTTACTCAAGTAAATGCTCAAGTAAATGTAATGAAGTAAATTTAACTCGTTAGTACCCACCTCTGATTATTAGTGTGTTGTTTTACCCATGGTATACTTATCGATATTTGTACACCTCATCGACAAATGCACACGAAATTTCGAGATTAGCAAGTTACAATACTATATATTTTGGTGCATATTGTATTTGGCCAAACCTGTAATTACTGAATTCATGTGTTTCAAACAGGACTCTTATCCCCATTGAATGGCAATTTCAGGAAACCAATACATCTTGGACAATGCTATGATTCCAACTCTGTGTTAACAATTTGGCAAAGGTCCTTTCCGATTCTAATATGATTGTGTCTCTGTGCACAAAGCAAGGACTATAAAGACGACTTTTTGTCTTTCAGCTGTTCCCTTTCAGGGGTTGCCACAGCGAATCATCTTAGGACAATCATCTCTGATAATTCTCTGCATCCTCTTCTCTCACATCAACAAACTTTATATCCTGTCCCACTACATCCATAAATATTCTCTTTGGGCTTCCTCTAGACCTCCTGTCTGGCAGTTCCAACCTCAGCATGCTTCTACCAATATATTTAAAATCTCTGCTCTGAACATGTCCAAACCACCTCAATCTGGCCTCTCTGACTTTATCTCCAAAACATCTCACATGGATCGTCCTTCTGATGGGCTCATTCTTGATCCTATCCATCCTTGTCACTCACAAAGAGAACCTAAACATCTTCAGCTCTGTTATCTTCAGCTCTGCCTCCTGTCTTTTCTTCAGTGCCACTGTCTCTAAGCCATAGAGCATCACTGATCTCACCACTGTCTTGAACACCTTTCCTTTCATTCTTGTTGATACACTTTTATCACCCAATACACCTGACAATTTTCTCCACCCGTTTCAACCTGCCTGCCCAAGTGAAAAAAAGTATTTGAAGTATATTAAATTCTAGCATGCCAAAAAATACTTAAGTGTACTTGCTCTAGACCTATTTTGTGCTAAGTGTGTTTAAGTTGTAATTAAATTATACAAAAGCAAAATGTTAAGTGCATAAGGTGCACATTTGTGTGCTGAAATGGAACAACTTTAAGTATACTTAATACACTTAAAGTATATGGCTGTTTATGTACTAATGCACATACCTGACACAGTAATTAATGAAACTAAAGTATATATTTAATGTATTATACTGTAAGTACATTACAGCAATTTACAGTAATTGTCTAACCAAAGACAGGCATCATTATTGAAATATATTGTATTAGTTTAAACCTGGTGTGTCAATTCTAGCTGTTACGCAAAGACAAAACAGGCCAAAAGCTATGGAGCATTATAATATACTAGAATTGAAGTACATAAGATGTAGCAATAACACATTAGAAAATACAGTAATTCAGCTCCTATTGCTAACAAAGAAGACGCCTGCATTTCAGGACTCACTTGTGCCCAAATGTGGTGGTCAAGAACTCGTGGAGCATTAATCCCATTTAATGATGTCATACAGGCCCTTGATTGGATTAGCACCTAGGCATTTGAATGACAGTGTTATGCAGATTAGATCAGGCCTGGGGAAATTCCCAAGTGTTGCAAGTGTTTGCAGGCTTTGTTTAGATTGTCTCCACCTCTATTTATCCATTCCACCTGAAAAGTATACACTCTACAGAACTACAGTATAGTCAGACTTGGATGACTACAGGACGCAGAGTGAGTTCTCAACAAAGAATAATTTCTGTTTGAAAGATAGCCCAACTTCTCCTGGTCTCCTCTTCAAAAAGGAAAAAAAGTTTCMAACAGTGTACATACTGTATATATTTGTCATAAGCACTATTCGGATGGGACTAGTTTTACTGGGGGACGTTAGAGAAATTTCTGTTTCACAGAGGTACTTTGTGATTTTAATCCCGTCCGAATCTGCCATGTCTGTCTTTTTCTCACACGGCCTCTGTCGAAATTCCAGAGCAAATTACCTACTGTTTTTCAGCAAATTCAGCGGTCCTCTGAGAAATCTAATCCCGTCTGAATGCGAATGTCAGTGTTTGCCGAAAATGTTTTTTCCGAAACGCGTTTTCTTGTGTGTTTTGGTCAACGTGAACTACCGTACAATCTCTAGCGCGCTGGTATTCGAGTTTCCACTTTCTACGCTCCAGTAATGGATGTAGATGTGTTTACTACCCTGCGAAGTGTCACGAGCAACCGTGGGACGAACACAGCAGCATTAGCAGTTAGCCTGTGTTGCATAGACGGTAAACCCAAACACGGAAGCAGCGCGAGCAGGCAGGATAACCACGCGTTTACTTTTAGAACTCTCTTACACAAAGAGCAAGAATCTACACAAATAAACCCGCATTCTAGCAACACACACTCAATCGAGGAAGCAACCTGAATTGGTGAGTACTCACGAAATAGTTGGTGAAGAGATGAATGAAGATGAATGAGCGAAGGCATGAATGAACTCAATGACTGAGCGATGTGAAGCGGCATCTTGTTTCCTTTTATGCTTTCTGAAAGCCATTGGTGACGTGATGAAGGGTTTGAGCTGAGAGGTATGGAATACTGGGTGAATCCGGAGCGCCGCAGGCAACTGGAGCCGATAGGTGACAGGGAGGGTTGACACGGGGGGTGATGCGATATGGACAGATGAATCTAGGCGAGAGTTTTTTGGACTCTGTATGGAGGTTTAGATTTTTGGTGGAGAGCCATGCCTTGTCACCTGTGTGGTACAATCATCCCGGAGGGTGTCGACGGCGATGTTGTGAGGTGTAGCGGGTATTGGCGTGTTAAATGGCCTCCTTGGCTTGAGTCCAGGACCGCCGACACCTTCGGACCAACTGTTGGGCTGAGGGTACTTCTACCTCCGGTTCTTGATGTTCAAACATCGGAGGTTGGAAACCCTGGCATACCTCAAATGGACTCAGCTTCGTGGCGGAGGAGACGTGGAGGTTGTGGGAGAGCTCCGCTCAAATGAGATAGCGAGCCCAGGAGTGCTGACGGTCGGCAACAAAGCACCTCAGGTAGTGCTCCAGTTGTTGGTTGGCCCGTTCCGTCTGACCATTTGTTTGGGGGTGATAGCCCAAGGAGAGACTGCAGGTAGAATTGATCACGGTTCTTTTGAGACCAGGAGATGAGAGGGTCATGCTGGAGTAACCAGAGGTATCCTAGGATGATGGGTGACGAGGAAATGGAGGTGAGGTGGAAGCGGATCTCCGTGTGGTGTTGGTCAATGGTGAGGGTGATGGGCCGAGTCTGGGTGGTGATAGGGCTGGAGGAAAGGGGCCGACCATCGACGGACGTCACTCGAACCGGCTGGGATAACGCCTCAGTCTCCACCCCCAATCTCTTGGCATAGGAGGAGTCAATAAAGTTCCCGGCGGCCCCGGAGTCGATGAACGTGGAACTTTTGACTCGTCTGTGGCCAAATTGGAGGTGTATCTGAAGCATGAGACGCGAGATGTTGGATGTGGTGGCGGCGAGATGGAGGTGACCCGGTGAGCTGCCCCCCTGACTCACTGGACCTGATCGTTTCCCGGCCGTGAAGGGCTCTATGGTGTGCCTCTGACCCACAATAGGCGCAGAGTCCCTCCCTGAAACGTCGTTCTCGCTCTGCAGGGTTTAAGGAGGTGCGTCCTAGTTCTATGGGTTCCCCGGCTCCCGTGTCATCCACGGCGGGAAGTGGAGACCTGGCAGACGTCCTAGTGGTAGTGGTGGTGGAAGCTGGTGATCGGGGCGTGGAATGTGAAACAAGGGGCGTGATGGGCAGCAAGGTGCGGGGGGCTGGCTTCGGACGAGCGAGCAGGCGCTGGTCAATCCGGAGGGCGAGCTGGACCAAACCCTCCAGTGTAGCCGGAAGCTCTCGTCCGGCGAGCTCATCCTTGATGCGAGAAGCCAGTCCTTCGTAGTAAGCCGTCCGGAGGGCGGCGTCCCCCCAGGTGGTCTGCACGGCGAGGGTACGGAAATCCGCGGTGTAGCGGGTCACAGACGACCCACCCTGCCGCAGATGGTACAGTTTGCTGTTGGTCTCCACCTCAGCAGCAGGATGTTTGAAGGTCAGTTTGAGTTGGCGGGTGAATTCTCCGTATGAATAGGCTGTGTCCGAATCTAACCTGAGAACCGCCGTGGCCCACTCAATTGCCTGCCCGGATAGCAACGAGACAAGAAGTGCAACATGCAGTCGGTCTGTGGAGTACCTGGTGGAATTGAACTCAAACACAAGATCTAATGCTGTTAAAAACACACTGCACTTCCCATCTGTGCCATCCCACTTATCTGGTAAAGCAATGAAAATGTCAGAAGGGGGGAGGGGGCGGCGCCACCGCCGCTGCGGGGGCGTGGCCACAGCCGACTGAACAGCTGCCTCGCTGAATAGGTGAGTACTCACGAAATAGTTGGTGAAGAGATGAATGAAGATGAATGAGCGAAGCCATGAATGAACTCAATGACTGAGCGATGTGAAGCGCCATCTTGTTTCCTTTTATGCTTTCTGAAAGCGCGACCGTCTTACTTCCGGGTCCTTGTGCCGGTCGCGGAGTGAGTGTGCATGACACGAAGAAATAAAATCAACAAGAAGAGCTAAATTACGTAAATTGTTAAGACTGGCTACTGTAATATCAGTTTCAGGTAATAAGAGTACTTTCATTTGTGCAGTCAATTACATAACGTGAAAAGTATATTTATACACACACACAAGTTAAAATGTATTTATTCCAGTCTGAGGTTCTATATAAAACCATATAATGTTTGTTAAATTTATGTTTTAATTTTAATTGTATTATTTTTATTAATATTATAAATGTATAAAATGAAAACAAGTTAGGATGTTTACATTTCAAATTGCTTAAATGTAAATTTCAAACTCAATTTCCAAATACATTTGATCAAATTTCATAAACTGTATTCAATAATAGTTTTTCAATGATATTACTRAAATGCACTTTTATATAGTTTACAGCATGTCAACTGCACCAAGTGCTAGGAAGGAGCGCACCAGCACCTTCTGGGAGACAGATGTGCTGCAGAATTTTGRGGAAACTGAGTGGTACCTTAACTTCAGAATGCCAGAGGAGGCTTTCTTAAATCTCTGTGACCATCTTCGTCCTTACATAGCAAAGCAAACCACAATGAAGACCACTGTGAGTTTGGAAAAAAGGGTTGCTCTGACACTTTACAAGTTWGCAAGTAACATTGAATTCCATGATATTGCAAACCTCTTTGGAATTGGGGTGAGCACTGCTTCTGATGTGTTTTGGGAGGTGTTTAAGGGTCTCTGCCAACTGAAAAGAGAGTTTATTGGAATGCCAAAACGTGAAGAAGATGTGAAGACCATAATCACAGGATTTGAAGAGAAGTCAGGGTTCCCCATGTGTGCTGGGGCCCTAGATGGAACACACATTCCCATCCTAGCACCCTCCCACTTTCACACTGATTACTACAACAGAAAGGGGTGGTACAGCGTGATACTACAGGGCTTGGTTGACCACCAGTACATGTTTCAAGATTTTGATGTTGGCTGGCCAGGGAAGTGCCACGACTCTTTTGTTTTTCAAAACTCAAAACTACATACAAAGCTGGAAAATGGCTCATGCTTTCCACCACTTACCAAAACAATACAAGGTGWTGACATTCCTTTACTGATTGTGGCTGACTCTGCCTATAGCCTATCTCGTAATGTCATGAAACCGTTCCCAGAAGGAGTTGCAAGAGGGCCCCAACTGCAATTCAATGCATGTCTGAGTAGGGCAAGAATTCATGTGGAACTTGCTTTTGGCCGTCTAAAGGGCAGATGGCGCTGCCTCATGAAGCGCAATGACTGTCAAACTAAAAACATTAAGTTTGCATTGTGCTACACAACTTTTGTGAGTTTTCAAAGCTGGATTTCACACAGGAGCAGAGCACAGCAGAGATGCCTGTGGAGGAAGAAACAGAGCAGGAACATGGAGATGATGAGCGTACCCTTGTTACACCCCAGCAGCTTGACCAGGCCAGTTTTACTGTGGAGCAAATTCGTGAAGCATTAGTATGGTACATTTCTGAAAAGCAGTGACTGTTGATGTGTGCAAAGATTAAACACATCTTCACTTAACATTTTGGTAGTTTTATTCATTTTATTTTATTTTTTTCTGTACATCTCAAGCACCTCTGTAAATGGCTCTTTATGTAAGAACAAAACTGTTTGTACGTAGCAAAAAATCTTCCTAATAAAGTTTGTGACTTTACTTTTAAAGTAAACTGGATTTTAACATATTCCATTAGGCATTAAAGTGTCAAGTGTAAAATGTAAACGTTGCATAGTGCAAAAACATAACTTCCTACAGTTTCACAACATTCCTGTTCCTAGAACAGTTCTTAAAAAAAACACTAAAAACTAGTGGTCATTTCTTTGGTCAGACAGTGAGCGTTGATCTTGGAAAACTAATGTTGACGGATTTTGGTGTGAGGCTTCTCCAGGTGAAAAAGCAAATGGAGGAGATGAATAATAGTGCTGAGCAGGATGTTGATATTGTGTAAATGAAGTTGAGGGGCCATACTGTGGCAATGCAGGTCTAAGCACGTCTTGAATTTGAACCATGAATTGCTGGGTATCTCGAGCACGCCTGTCTTCAGCTTCCTGATGTTTCACCTCAAATTCAAGACATGCTTTTTCCAGGTCCAGCCTGGCCTGCTGGAACTGTCTCTCCCAGGCCATGTGCTCCTTGTCAAGATGATGTTCAACCTCTGCTTTGTCATGTTGTATTAACATGTTTATCCCTCTCTCCATGGCTTCCATAATTTAAGTTTTTTTCCCTTTGCGTTTACGCCCTGATGAGAAAAATCACAAAATTGTATTGCATCATAAGACAAATAGATGTGCTGTTATATGATAATATAATTTATCATGATAATGAACACGCTCAATATGAGACTTCAAAATGTGAATAATTCATTATTATGAATTATTTGGATTTTTGAAAGAATTTAACTTTTTAACTGGTTAATTGTTTCTGGAAAGTATTTCAAAGTTTAAAAACATTTTCACTATGGTGTTCCCCAACTATTCAAATACAGAATACTTTAACACCAATGCATTTTTAAATTTCAATGTAATTTAAAAATGTACTATAAATACCATTTAAAACAAGACAGTTACATGCATGACAACTTGTGCTGGCTTATTGGAGGGGGGGAGGGGTCTGGGGGACACTTACTTGTAGTAATRGAAGTTTGGCCAGTATTGGAGGTCTGCTCTGACCTTTGACCACTGTCATCTTCAGTTGCTGTAATTGTAGCTGCTTGGTCTCCTGATGGCTCTGCTATACCAGATGAGTGTGAACTGGTACCTGTAACAAAACATATMATTTAGAAAATTTGAGAGCTGCAAGATATTAAATAAATAATAACATTGATATTTTGTACAGGGAAAAATTCACATACATACCAGAGTTCTCACCTTCCTCTGAACTTGACGCATCCATATGTTCATCCCGGGGGTTAGTCATAGGACGACATGCTAACGAAACAGAAATATCAACTCAACACCGACAGTACTGGATTAATTACCATTTCTAGCTTGTTCACTGCATTGTATTATTTATGTCTATTTTATTTCATAGGTATGCTTATGAACATAGCCATACGTACTTTGCACTTTGTTAATTGTTTTTCATTACAAAATTAATAGTTATAAGTAAATACTTAAAAGGAGCAACTAACCAAGAACAGAGTCCAGTTCCTCGAAGTATGGGCAGTGTTGTGGATCTGACCCCGTCTTCTTGTTATGCTTCACACATTTGCGGTAATGTCGTTTCAGATATTCTATGCGGTCTTTGCACTTCACCCAGTCGAAGGAATTTTGTACTGATGGACAAACCTCACAAACTTTTTTACAAACYGCCTCCCAAACCTTGTGGTTATGTATACAATTTTCAAATTGAAATTGAAATGTAGGTTCGCTCCAAACAGAAATTAGAGCTAATGTTTCTTCCCGACTCCAGTGTCGTGTCGCTTTCTTTTTCGCCGCCATTTCACCATTGATCGGTCACATGACCATACGTAAGCCACACATCCTCAACACGTGGTCTTGTGCAATGGCCACACATAAAACACAGACACGCCTACCTCCGTAATAAAGACGGAGATGTTAGTCCCGAATAGTGCTATAGACGTAGATTTTTGTATATTTTATATAATATATTTTGGTGCATATTGTATTTGGCCAAACCTGTAATTACTGAATTCATGTGTTTCGAACATGACTCTTATCCCCATTGAAGGGCAATTTCAGCAAACCAATAAATCTTGAGCTTCCAACTCTGTGTTAACAATTTGGCAAAGGTCCTTTCCGATTCTAATATGATTGTGTCTCTGTGCACCAAGCAAGGGCTATAAAGACGACTTTTTGTCTTTCAGCTGTTCCCTTTCAGGGGTCGCCACAGCGAATCATCTTAGGACAATCATCTCTGATAATTCTCTGCATCCTCTTCTCTCACATTGACAAACTTTATATCCTGTCCCACTACATCCATAAATATTCTCTTTGGCCTTCCATCCTTGTCACTCACAAAGAGAACCTAAAGATCTTCAGCTCTGTTACCTTCAGCTCTGCCTCCTGTCTTTTCTTCAGTGCCACTGTCTCTAAGCCACAGCGCATCACTGGTCTCACCACTGTCTTGAACACCTTTCCTTTCATTCTTGCTGATACGCTTTTATCACCAATACACCTGACACTTTTTCTCCACCCATTCCAACCTGCCTGCCCAAGTGAAAAAAGGTATGTTAAGTATATTAAATTCTAGCATGCCAAAAAATACTTAAGTGTACTTGCTCTAGACTTATTTTGTACTAAGTGCATTTAAGTTGTAATTAAATTATACAAAAGCAAAATTTTAAGTGTATAAGGTGCATATTTGTGTGCTGAAATGGAACAACTTTAAGTATACATAGTACACTTAAAGTATATGGCTGTTTATGTACTAATGCACATACCTGACACAGTAATTAATGAAACTAAAGTATATATTTAATGTATTATAAGTACATTACAGCAATTTACAATAACTGTCTAAACAAAGACAAGCATCATTATTGAAATATATTGTATTAGTTTAAACCTGGTGTGTCAATTCTAGCTGTTACGCAGAGACAAAACAGGCCAAAAGCTATGGAGCATTATAATATACTAGAAGTGAAGTACATAAGATGTAGCAATAACACATTAGAAAATACAGTAATTCAGCTCCTACCACTAAAGAAGAAGATGTCTGCATTTCAGGACTCACTTGTGCCCAAACTGTCACGAGGCGAGGTGAAACGAGGTAGATCCAAGTGCAGATGAATAGTAGAAACGTTAAACTGGAGCGAGGTTGGAAAACGAAAGCATGGGTCAAAAGCTGGAAGGTCAATCAGCGTGACGTCCAGGCAAAAACACAAAGTGAGAGCCGTAGTCAAAATGGGAAGCATTAGATCAGTAAACGGGAGATCAGACAGCGAGGCGACAATCCAAAACACGTAAAACAAAAGCCGTAGTCAAAACGAGGAAGCGCGAGATCAAAGCCGGGAAATCAAACAGCGAGCCGACAAATCCAAAACGGAAGGCGGGAGACGTGAAACGAGAAAAAGAAACTACTTGGCAACGTGAAGACAGCAAAACAAAACGCGAGAGAATCGAAGCAGATTTAAATAATCCAGCGATTTAAGCAGCGAGCAGCGCATGCTTAAATCACTGGAGTAATCAATGGAGGATGAGAGACAGGTGTGCAGACGAGGCGGAAGCGGGGGCGTGGGAAAAGACATATGACGGCAAAAAGAAAACATGGGCACATGGAGAGTGACAGCATGGGAAAAACAGTTGACAGGCGTGGATCATGACATGACAGTACCCCCCCCCCCCTTATGAACGCCTCTGGGCGTTAGGGTGAGGAGCCTCGGGGAAGCGTTTTTGAAAGTCAGATATTAACTTTGTGTCTAGGACAAACTTGGCAGGGATCCAGCTTCTCTCCTCMGGTCCATAGCCCTCCCAGTCCACCAGGTACTGGATGCCTCTTCCTCGGCGGCGRGCTTTCAGGAGTTGACGAACGGTGTAGGCTTCACCAGCGTCAATGATACGAGGAGGAGACAGAGAGTGGGTGGGTGGGGTTACTTAATGGGCATGAGGCAAGATGACATAGCTGGGACACATGGAACGTGGAATTGATCCTCCGCATAGTTGAGGGGAGCAARAGCTTAACAGCGCAAGGGTTGACTATCTTCGTGATGGTGAATGGACCAAGGTAGCGAGGAGAAAGTTTATGGCAGATGGTTTTTAGGGGAATGTCTCTGGCAGCAAGCATCACTCTCTGTCCCACCCTGTACTTGGGGCCCTGAGAACGCTTGCGGTCGGCCTGTTTCTTGTACCTTCTGCTAACCTGTAAGAGTGTCCTCCTGGCTTGAAGCCATGTCCTTCTACAGCGTCGGATGAATGCTTGGGCAGATGGAACACAGACCTCCTCCTCCTGAGATGGAAACAAGGGCGGTTGATATCCCAGGCAGCACTGGAAGGGAGAAAGGCCGGTTGATGCTGATATCTGGGAGTTGTGTGCGTACTCTATCCAGGGTAAGAATTTGCTCCATGAGGTAGCGTCTCTGGAAGTCATGCACCTCAGGGCGACCTCGAGGGATTGATTCTTCCTCTCTGTCTGGCCGTTTGACTGAGGGTGGAACCCTGAGGACAGGCTCGGAGTGGCACCAATTAATTTACAGAAAGCCTTCCAGAATTGGGAGGTGAACTGCGGTCCCCGGTCTGAAACAATGTCCTTTGGCAGACCATGGAGCTTGAAGACATGATTGATCATGAGTTCTGCAGTCTCTTTGGCAGACGGAAGCTTTGGCAGTGGAATGAAGTGAGCTGCTTTGGAGAAACGGTCTACAACAGTCATGATGCAGGTGTGGCC
>QMIH01002462.1:0-25891 GCA_003987875.1 Clarias batrachus | reverse complement strand
TGTGTCAGCTCCTGGTTCCCTGTGTCAGCTCCTGGTTCCCTGTGTCAGCTCCTGGTTCCCTGTGTCAGCTCCTGGTTCCCTGTGTCAGCTCCTGGTTCCCTGTGTCAGCTCCTGGTTCCCTGTGTCAGCTCCTGGTTCCCTGTGTCAGCTCCTGGTTCCCTGTGTCAGCTCCTGGTTCCCTGTGTCAGCTCCTGGTTCCCTGTGTCAGCTCCTTTCCTGTTCCTGTGTTTTTCATGAGCCCTAGTTTTAGTTTACGTTTGTTGTTTTGGTTCCTTTGTTTGTTTGTGTCTGTTTTGAGTTTGTTAATAAAGACTGTTTGCACACCCCTCTGCGTTCATGCCTACCCTCATGCCCACGGCAACCACACCATCAGCCGGTCTAGCCAGCACCAGTCAGCTAGACCCATGACAATAATGTGTAACACTAGAAAGCAACTAAAAATTAATGAAAGCAAACAGGGTGCGTGTTTTCGGTGAACTTGAGCGCGTCAGAAAATAAACCAAAACTCTGTGTATACTCGCCTTACAGATGTGAAAAATATATACTTATAGAAAGTGAAATGTCTGCTTGTATATAAACTAATGGAAAACAATTTTAGACAATGTAATTTGTATGAAAAGGGAATTATAGGCGCATCCGAGAGAGAGTGTGCACGCTCTCCCTCTCTCAATAAATCCTGGGTAAGGGCAATAAGCCCCGCGAGGATAAAAGTTTTGTGTTTTATTTTCCAGAGCCCCATCTGTTCTCATATAGACAGCGGTGCTTTATTTTTGTTTGGTTTCATTTAAGTTCCCTAATTAATAATCCCATGCTATCTCCAAACGGAAAGGTACTCCCGTGCGTATCATAAGCACTCTCACTAACTCCTATTTCGTTGACCCCCTTTTCGTTGGCCTTGCGTAAGAGCTCTTATTAAAAACATCTCGTGGTGCAGCTCTCCATACCGCGCCATGTAACGGAACATACTTCTTGTTGCACATCACTACAGCTTTCCAAACAGAATCTGCAGAACCTGTCAACACTGAAGCTCTTCAGGAACCTTCCAAACAGAGTGTGCACCAAGGTTATTAGCAGCAACATATAAGACTGTATATTTCACACATGAACCTAGTTGTTCCAGGTAAACACAATTTTGCTCCAATAACGCTTGATCAAAGATAAGAGGAACTTAAAGAAGAACTTTTGCATAGTGACACTCTTTGACTATGGAGGTTTTGCTATTTTGAAGTCATCAATGTAAAAACCAACGGCAATTGTGAACTTGTCCCTCACAAGAAGACAGTTTTCTTTAAAGTTCTGTCCATCTACATTTGTCTAATAAGCTACGTTTACACTGTCAGTTAAATGTGACCCAATTCCAATTTTCTGCTCATATGTGACACATATCAGATATTTTCTATGTCCATGTAAACAGGAAAAAACCTTATGCATTCCGATATTTCGAGATTGGTTTCAGGCCTCCTTCATATGTGGAAATAAATCAAATATAAATCGGATATGTGCTAATGTGATTGTCGTGTAAACAGACAGATCGGATTTTCTGAGGCATTGCGTTCTGTACATCATTAAAACTGCAACTTATTCGCGGTTTAATGACGTAATCAGGCACACAGAGGCGCTGCTCATCCCAAACAGATGCGCCAGTGTGTGGTAGCCCGCACCTGTTGCAAGCCACCAGAGAGCAACCCCGACATGTCTCGCACCCAGACATTCTTCTGAATGGTTGAGGACACAATAAATGAAGCATAAGCATATGCGCAGGCTGCAATGATGGCCCTTTTCCTCCTTCTCCGTTTCGCGAACTTTGCATATATCGCAGAGCTAGCATCAAGCATATTTCGCCTTCATCCATCTTGGCTAGTGTGTAGTGCAAGAACCTCCCTTTAAGTATGCGCAATGTTTCAGACGGTATGGCAAGTGTAAACACTTGAATCGGATATGGGTCATAGTTGAAAGAACATGTAACCAGACGGTCAGAAAAATCAGATATACAGTAGGCAACAAATCAGAATTGGGCATCGAGACCAGCAGTGTAAATGGGGCTTAATACCTCAAATTCTGGAGCATGAGAAAAAAAAGAGACATATGCAGTTTTTTTTTTTGCCTTTTCCCACAACATATTCAACTTTCTGACCCAGCAATGGTTACTGCTCTCACAACTGTTTCATCGATGTCAGAATAATATTTTTTAGTGCAGCCCGCACTCAGAAGTGGTTCTGACAGTTTATTGATTTGACAAAGTTGTTGTATGAATTCTTGTACAGCACTCCCTGATATAAGCAGAACAGTTTACATCTCAAACTGTTTTTTTAAATCACAAAGATCATTCTTTCTCGCTTCTTTGCTCACCTTTTCTAATCTTCCATATCATCAGCATGTGGCATTTGCTCTTTTGCAGCATGACCAGCATGGCTAATATAATCACATCCAATGATTTGTGACTTGAATCTCTTCCAGTTGTGTTCCTTTGTACTTACTCTTGTGCACTTTGTAAGTGGAGTAGGCATTATTACAAAGTTAGTCTTTATAAGGGCATCTGACTTTATTGTTTACTTTTAAGTGAGTACTATGCAGATAAGTAAAGTAGTCTGTTTCAGAACAAGACTCAGCAAACCCCCAAAAAAAGACAGCTAAATTTAACTTAATTTAACAGCTACATTTGGTTGCTGATCTGGAGTTCTAGTGTGAAGACAAGATAAGTGTACCTTTAGTGCATTTGAGCGATTTAAATGTACATAGACATTCCTGAAGTAATCAAGGAAATGGTTCTGTTCTTACATAAATTTACATGTTTTCGCCTATAATGTTTAAATTACTGTGTTCTCTTTTCACAGTTAAGAGGAAAATACTTACACTCCCAAAGCATCTCTTCCTGGGACCCGCAATACAAACACAAAACAAATAAAAGACCGGGAACTCAAGTTAAGCAAATTTATTACAACTATGCATCTGCACTCTGTATTTAATTTGTATTTTGAGATTTACTTTGAACTAGGTAATACTAATGTTAAACAAATGTTTAGTTAATGTCCCTTTTTGATTAGCAAAGAACATTGTAATGACATTTTGATTAGTTACATTATACTAATAAATATGGTCAAGCCACCTAAACATTTAACATTAATATTACCATGTTATTTCTTGGTCATGTGCATGAAATGAACCATTCTGTTAGCGTTACATTAAAGTGAACGTTAAATACCAAGCAATTCTTCAAAAATAAATAAATAAAAAGCATGTTTCACTGCTCATAAACTGCCCAGGGGTCCATTCTTCGTACGTTGCTTGAAACATCCGAGATGAATTGACAGATCTAAGATGAGATTATCGTGCTAATTATGATGTGGCTAATTCGGTTCTTCGAGCACACCTGTTTTTGATGATTAGTATAGCTGGATTGAGTTGTCTAGGATTATTGCGCGTTCGTGCGTTTGTTTAAAAGGCAATATGCATCGACAGTAGCAACACTGATCACAACCCCTGCGATTGGTTGACGAAATGCCAAAAGAGCACCAAAAGTAAAAGTTAAATACCAAGCAATTCTTCAAAAAAAAATTAATAAATAAAAAGCATGTTTCACTGCTCATAAACTGCAAAAATGATAAATGATAAGGTGGCTAAATTATCTTACAGGAGACTAACAGGTAAAATGTCTATCAAACTAGTTACACATAATTTTGTACAGTTAAACCTTGGATTGAGAGCATAATTCATTCCAGAAGCATGCTCAAAGTGAATTTTATTTAAGCAAATTAGCATCATAATTACTTGAATTATCAGGCTTTGAAAAATATGTTTTGAAATTTAATCACTGTTGAATTCTTAACTTTGACATTTAAATACTACTGAATTTATTAAACTGGAATATTTGACTTTAAAAAGTAACATCTTTGAATTTAAGTGCTCTGAATATCACACAAAATTTTCAACAGTCCATTTCAAGCTGTGAAATTCAAGGACAAATTTAATACAGGAAAAGCAGTCGAGCCAGAACGGAATCCGTTCATCAGTCACGTGACCCAGGGAAGCGGTCGTCTTCGATACCGGCTCCCAGTGAGTCTAGCTAGAAGACAGAACAGACCTGCAGGAGAAAGTGCTTCACTGTGATGGCAGACAGCAGCAGCTCAGTAAGTGAACCTGCAGTGTGATAGACTAATTATATAATGTCAGATATTTTAGCCATTTTACTATTTTACTGTAATAAGGGAATTTAGTCAAAGTTTTGTTAAAGTTGGGCTAGTGAGCATGAGACCTCGACTGATGTTTGTTACACACACACACACACACACACACACAAAAGAGAGAGATACACAGTGGTGGCCAAAAATATTAAGACTGCATGTGCCATGTATTAGTTCTCTCAGAACAGGTGACGTCACAAGTTAGTTCACGTCTGGGTGAAGAGTTGTGTTAATTAAAATCAGCTGCTTTAGTTAATTGATGGAACAAATAAGTGGCAGGACTTGTACTTTCTGAAGCCAGGGTGTCCACCTCTGTACAAAATCTTCAGGATTAGAAGAAAATTACTTCAAACTAAATACTGATAGTTGTACGGCAATGTCGTAGCATAAAGTTATTCTTATTTTCTGTATAGTCATTATTTAAATGTTTGAGGTTGTTATGAAAGTAGTGACTTTCACTTTTGTTCACCACT
The DNA here is from genome assembly GCA_003987875.1 of Clarias batrachus. Classification (NCBI taxonomy): domain Eukaryota; kingdom Metazoa; phylum Chordata; class Actinopteri; order Siluriformes; family Clariidae; genus Clarias; species Clarias batrachus. The sequence continues at coordinate 21,237 of QMIH01002462.1, read as the reverse complement.
GTATATGCTGTATATATAAGCTAGATATAATTATGTTGAACTTGTGTGAATATAATGCCTTAAGACAACTTGATTTAGTCCCTGATCTTTTATTTTTTTCTTTCAATATAGTTTTTCTCCAGCTCATTATCTGCCTTCACGATGGAAATGAGGATGATGATTGTTCACTTGATGCATACAGTAGGTAGACAAGGGGAATGTCTATTACAAAACGACAGTGGCCAAAATAAATCAGTCAAATTTCAAAGTAATTAGTGAAATGACCGCCAGGTGGCGCAAAGTTACATTTTCCGTCGTCTCGGTCTTAAAATATAATTAAGTCATGAAAATGTCATAACAATATGTTATATCGAAGAAATACTACAGTGATGATAATTCTCACATCTGTGTATTTTATACAACAAAGATGAAAAATCTGAACCAGAGCTATTGATATTTGATGTACAATAATGAGTAAAAAACATATTGAAGTTGAACAAATAATGAACTGTTATACTGTGTTATTAAAAAATACACTCAATGATATCAAGCTTTAAATATACAAATAAATGGAAAACTAGACTTTCAGAATAAAACATTAAAATAACTGAAAGGGAAAAAATGCTGTGTTATTTCTGTAAACACATTGTTGTGTTGTTTATGCTGGGTCAAAATTCTGGCTTATTTCGGGTACTTTAAATACCCGAACATTGTTGTGTTGCTCATGTTGGGTCAAATGAGATGTAGTGAGTCATTTACAAATGAACACCTAGTTGGGTTATTTTGACCCAACAACTGGTTTATTCTTTATTATCTGGTTTCTCCAAACGGCAGCCTGCAAAATGTTCGAAATATTATTGTTATTGTGTTACTAATATAGTTTTAAGAGTTCGACCCAAAGTTGCACGGGCGGCACCATGAAACACAGAGATGAGGCAAGATCTTAGAGGAAAAGGGTAATTTATTAGGAATAAATAGGGGAAGGAAAGGGTAAAAGGAGGGAGGCCGGAGAGAAAAGGAAGGAATGATTAGTGCACGTGCATGGACCGAGGCAGTGCCCAGCTGGCATGCGGGCACGCGACTGGCGGCGGTGGGCGGAGTGGCCGAACGGGGCACGCGAGGCAGCGCTCCTGCACGCTCCCTCTCGGTTCCGCCCCGCTGTCGATGGCCAGCCTGGCCCCTCCCAGCTCTCTGTGGGCGCGGCCTCAGGCGGGAGTCTCGCTCGGACGAAGGATGCCGTGGGAGCTCGTGCAGCTCTTTCCCGCACTGTCCTCAGCGCGGAGATCAAAGGGCGGAAATCCAATGTCCTTTTTAAGTCTCTGGGGCATGTTCCATTTTCCCACTCCCATGCCACTCTCGAGCTCCACCGCGTTACGCTCTTCTCGAACCCCGGACTAACCTCTGTGCCTTGCTTTTATAATGCGAAGCAAGCCCAAGATCATATTAACGTTAAATCACTGCCAGCCGGCCTGCATAGGCAGCCCCATCCCTTTGCACACCTGCAGAAGGGGTGCCGCCTACTTAGGGAGCCTACGAAGTGAGCGAGAGGCGATAATAGATTTGGGCACACGCCCATCACAGGCGCACGCCGTGAGAAATTGTTTAGACGAGAATACATGTGTGTTTTTTCCTGCCATAATACAAATTCAAACTCTTTGAATGAGAAGGTGTGTGGTCTGTAATGTATGATATACAGAAAAACCTTTTATTTGAGGTAAATTGACTGATATGCCTAACTTTTGTCACACACACCAAAACACAGAGAAAGCAGACCAAGCATCATTAGCATGTCCCTCCCCCAAACAGCGCAGCAATGAGCATTTACTTACATCTGAACTGAGTAATTTACATAAATCACTGATCAATAGTTCATTATATCAATTTATTCAAACAGATGTACCTGTTTTACATTGAAATTTACAGGCTTGTTACTGAATTATTTATTCTGATAAAGAGCCATAACAGCAGTGGCAGCTGGCACACCGAAAATAAATGCAGGATTATTATTTATAATCTAAATAAAATTATTTTCTAAACGTTGGCTATAGTTATTTACTCACAATATTTGTTAATTTAATTTAAATGAGGTTTGGTACTGTGATTGTAAATTCGCTTAATGTTTCACATGTATTTCATAAGGTTTTGCCAACGGTGGTACAGCACAACAGGGGTCATTTATTAATTAAAGAAAATTATGATGATCAAAAACAGCCTACTGCATTTCATTCTTATAAACACAAGCGGGGCTGAATGACAACATCTGTTGACACAGTAGCATGTCCTGACAATGTTTTAATTTTATGATCATTTAGTTTCATTCATTTCAGTTAATAAATCTACTACAAATTTAAAGAACACAAAATATAAGATGACCCAAACCCTACACTCGTAGCTTTTCTAATTACACATGATAAAATCTAAAGACTCACTGTATTAACATTTTCTTTGCTTAAATTCAATACTAATAAAATTTAATTTGTACTGTAATTTTAGTACTGTGAATTCATTTAACTACAATGTAATGTTAATGTAATGTTGACGATTCCAAGATGGCCCTGGTGAGTTCGGCTGCCGTCACGACTGCTCTGACCTATTTTACCTTGTTTTCGCTTTTTAAGTTAACTTTCAATAACTTTAAACTGGCTAATTCATCATCATTGAGTGCATTAGGTATGATAAAGATACTCTTATTTCTATTGGTCTACAATGTACGCACAATTTGACATTTTTAACTCTGGATCCGAGCTGGCCGAGTGAGATCCTGAGGGAGAACATGAACGTGAAGCGACGGTCCCGAGAGAAACGAGCCGGCGTCAGGAACAGGCTGAGAGCCCGTGCACACCGCACACCTCTGCCTAGCATCCTGCTCGCCAATGTCCAGTCACTGGAGAACAAGCTTGATGACCTCAGGGCCAGGGTGAAGTTCCAGAGAGACATTCGGGACTGCAATCTTCTCTGCTTCACCGAGACATGGTTGAACCCGGCGTTGCCAGACCACGCAATCCAGCCGAGTTCTTCTCGGTTCACCGCATGGACAGGACACAGGACAAGGGGAGGCAGCATGTGTTTAATGGTGAACATCAGCTGGTGCAACAGCGCGAGCGTTGTTCCTCTTACACGCTCCTGCACACCCAACCTGGAATTATTGACTATCAAATTAATCTTTCTTAGTCGTCCTTTTTATCTTCCTCGGGAGTTTACATCGGTCATAATCAGCGATGTTTATATTCCACCACAAGCGGACATGGACACTGCTTTATGCGAGCTGCATGAGGCACTCATACAGCACCAGACTCAACACCAGGACGCTGCACTTATTGTGGCGGGGGACTTTAACAGTTAACGAAAGGACAACTGTCTACAAGGCACAATCGACTATAAATCACCAAAATCCGGTACGACGAATGCGGACATGACTCTGCCAAACGAGCTGAACACCTTCTATGCTCGTTTCGAGGCTGCAGATAAAGACGCTAGCGATGCTAATGCTAGCGGTGCTAACAGCTGCAGACAGGAAGTCACTGCCAGCACCGGAAACACGTTTATCATCGTTCAGGAGAGTGAACACCAGGAAAGCAGCAGGACCAGATGGCATCTCAGGTAGAGTCCTCAGAGCCAGCGCAGACCAGCTAGCACCTGGGTTCACAGAGATATTCAACCTCAGTTTATCTCAGTTGGTGATCCCTACCTGCTTCAAAGAGTCCATCATTGTTCCTGTTCCGAAGAAACCCCATCCTGCTTCCCTCAATGACTATCGATCTGTAAGCCACACATCAGTGGTGATGTAGTGCTTTGAACGGCTGGTCAGAGACATTTCTTCACTACCAGACACTGGATCCACTACAGTTTGCCTACCGTTCAAACCGCTCTACAGATGACGCAATCACTCATCTACTCCATACTGCTCTCACTCATCTGGACACTAGAAGGGGGAATTATGTTAAAATGCTCTTTATCGACTACAGCTCAGCATTGAATACCATAATTCCCTCTACACTCACCACCAAGCTGGAACACCTGGGACCTGGGAGCTCATCTCTGTGTCAGTAGATCTCCAATTTCCTAACTGGGAGACCACAGGCAGTAAGGATGGGCGGACATGTCTCAGCCTCCATCAATCTCAGCACTGGAGTCCCCCAGGGTTGTGTTCTGAGCCCTCTACTGTACTCACTGTACACGCACGACTGCATAGCCTCTACCAACTCCACCACCATCATTAAGTTTGTGGACGACACCGTCGTGGTGGACCTGATCACTGACAACAATGAGACGGCCTACCTGAAGGAGATTGAAAATCTGGAAAACTGGTGCCAGAGGAACAACCTCCTTCTAAACGTCAGCAAGACAAAGGAGTTGATAGTGGACTTTAGTGCAAAGCAGAAGAGGAACAGACCCCCGTCATCAACAAGAGCCCAGTGGAGAGAGTGGACAGCTTCCGTTACCTCGGTGTACACATCACGCAGGACCTGTCATGGTCCTGTCACATCAACACCATGGTGAAAAAGGCCCGACAGCGTCTCTACCACCTCAGACGCCTGAGAAACTTTAAACTGCCCACTAAGGTGCTTAGGAACTTCTACTCTTGCATCATAGAGAGCATCCTGACGGGAAACATCATCAGCTGAGCGCATCATCCACAGCGAGCTCCCTGACCTGCACTCGATCTACAGCAAGCGGTGTTGGACCAAGGCCAGGAAGATCATGAAGTTCCTCAGGCACCCCAGAAATGGACTGTTCTCTCTGTTGAGGTCAGGAAAGCGATTCCGCTCCCTGAAGGCCAACACAGAGAGACAGAGGAGGAGCTTCTTCCCACAGGCGATGCAGTCTCTTAATCAGTACACTACACAGTACTGATCCATTTTGCACATCGACGCATGTTTCTGCACTCACTCTGGTCATTCAGGACATTCGCCACACTAGTGTTCACTATACACCTGCTCACTCATGGACATTATGCACATAAGACACTTAACACGACACTTTACTGCATATTTGCACACCCCTGGACATTTCGTTCTTTTATGTTCACTCCATTCCCACAATTCTATATTTTCTATTGTACAGTCAGTTTCTTATTTTCTTATATTTTTCTTATATCTTCCTATAGTGTATATTTTGTACTTTGTATCATACAGATATTTAATATTTTATTTTATTCGTTCTTAGTTAAATTTGTTCTTTTTTAGTTAAATTTACTTATATATATCTCAAATTTACTTTTGTTTTAATATTTATTTCCTATATAGATAATCTTTCTTAGATAAGTAACTTTTTATATTATTCCTATTAATAGTCTTGTTTGAAGGTCAGGATAGTTGCCTAAGCATTTCACTGCATAACATACTGTGTATGACTGTGTATGTGACAAATGAAGTTTGAATTTGATATTTAAACTAAATTGTCTATTTGATAAGAGAAAATGGCTGGGTTAACACAGTTTAACCCAGAGAAAATGGTTAACACAGTTTTGCATTTACTTCCAGGGTTTTCTATGCCGTCTGCTTAATAAATAAAATAAATAAAATAAATAAATGAGCAAGGATGCAAAACTGCTGATTGATCATTTTATTTGGAAGCTGACAGTATTTGTCTGATTAGCATAGCAGCTTAATATTTATCATTAATATAGTTTAATAAAGAACAAAATTTAAGGTTACTATTTTAAGATGTTAAAATTCAGAATGCCAAAAATCATCATTACAATCACTTTACTCTGAGTCAGCGATTGATCACTCTGAAAACAAGATAGAAAGATTCAGCCATTAGCACGGAGGTTTAATTTGGCTGAGATGGTAGCATTGTGTTTCCTTTACTGTGGGATTATCAGTTTTATGGTCGGACATTCAGGTATTGCTGGTCAATATCACACAAACAGCTTAGTAAAGGTTAATGCAATGAAATCATGCACGAACAATTACCAAATATGTTATCAAACAAAAACGATTTTAACAGTGCTTAATCTGTTAAATCTCATGGATGACACATTTATTTATTCTAGCAGAAGTGATATATGGTGAAGAATCTCCTATACAAGGTTTTTAAACACCTCTATGATTTTCCAACCTGACAGACAAAAGAGAGGATCAGATCAATCATATTTTTGAGGATAGCGGGGGGTGGATGTATGTCATGAGGTAGGTAGTGGGCCAATGTCATCTCCCAGGCATCCAGGATTTGTACATTAAGTCCTTGAAACATGGCATGTAGTACAGCATTCTGCTGCAGAGAGAACCAGTCACTGTTCGACAAGCTGAGCTCTAAGTTTAGTTTCCTCATATTGATAGTGCGGATCATCACTAATGTAGCTGGCTCACGATTCAGCAGCCGCACTACGGCACTGCGAATGTGACGTAGTCTCCGTATATAAACCTCAATAGGAAAGGAGTTAAAGTGCGCCCCAACACTCACAAGTACCACAATATTTGGCCCACCCTCAATCCGGTCCAGCTCATTTGAAACATATCGCAGTTCAGAAGTGAACAATGTGGTATAATAAATGGGTGGCCCATGGGAGCGGTAGCTGACCATAATGTTGTTATTACTGTCCACAGCCACACATGGCCCAGCTTTCTTAGGACTATAGAGATTAATCTGTTTCAGGTCTATGGAGGGCAGAAAGTAGAGAATATTTAATCAAATTAATAGATAAGATTGCTCAGAATTAGATTATTAATAGATTTGAACTTTCTCTTACCAGGAAGAAATGCAGTGAGGTACTCAAACCACTGCCGTGCAGTTGAATCTCCAAGCATGTATATAATCTTCCCTCTAAGACAACGAGTTATGGCTGCCGAATCCCTAAACTGGTGCATATCCATGGCATTCAAAGACCTCCAGGAATTATTATAATAATATCCAGCAGGAGTCTGATTATTTTTCACTTGTGTTTGTCCTTTCAGAGAGATGCGATATAGAATAAATGTAATCATGTGATTGTACAAGTTATTATGTGTCTAATGACTATAATGTAATCATGAGATCATTACTGCTGTCTCGATCTCATTCATTATAAAAGGATTTATCCACAAATTGATAAATAAATCAAATAAATAGATAGATAAATAAAACACACAGTATATATGTACAGTGGTGAATTGTTTAGCTGCTAACTGATTTCTTAGTTATTTGCATGTTTGACACATTAATGTTTTAATGTATATTTGTAAAAAGTGTTTATGCAAAAAAAATTAGAAATCAGTAAGGGGCAAACACTTTTTCACACCACTGTTTGCATATATAGTTTGAAATACTATAACTAAAAACACTTTTATCTGATTATCTGCTTTATCTTTTATTTTTTTTCCTTTTATTTTTATTATGATACATTTTATAAGCTGAATCAACTCAGTATAACAAAGTAGTTTTCAATCCTACTTAAAATTATTTTTATTTAGTTAAATAAAATGTCACCACTAGAGCTGAGAGAGCCTTATCAAGAACAAGGGTTTGCATTTTCAAATAGCTAAAAAAACTGTTTAAATATATATATATATTATTATTGCATGCTATTTAATGGTTGTTAAATACTAATTCACCAACAAATAAAAAAGTCTAATTTTTAATTTGCTGACTTTGTGTCCTAAGTTTCTGTCAACACTGTCAGACATTTCTAGAAAATAAATAAAGTCAAGCAACTCCAAGGATCCCTTCATGGCTCCCTGTTTGTTCTATAATCTGTTCAACTGTTCAGGTTCTTGTACGTTAATATATTTTTAACGGTTGACATTGATACTGCTGTGGTCACAACCATAACATATTAACACTGTATGTCATACTGTAAATTATATTACATTTGTGGGAAAATTTAAGTGAAATTAATGAATTTCAAGTACATCAAATATGCAAATTATGCAGAAACAAACTGGCTACCACATACATTTTAGTAGTTAGCTGGCATTATACGGAATTTTGTCAACAACATCAGACTTCAACACTATCAGGAAATTCATCCGTCAGTGGTAACATATTGTTCAAAAGTGTTGATAAATACATCCAAAGTAGGTTTTATTTCACTACTTAAAATACATTGTACATTTTCTTCTGCAAAACATTAGTTTTATTAATTTATTAAAAACATGATTCATTGCTTCCACACTCATTCACACACATTTGGGAATGCATGTCTTTGGACTGTGGGAGGAAATCGGAGTACCAAGATGAAAACCACCAAGGATAGAGAGAACATGAAAACTTGCACACAGACCAAAGTTGTAAATCGAATCGGACTTTGGAAGTACAAAGCCACTGTGCCGCCTAAATCACAATTCAATGTTTTTAAAAAATATGAAAGCTGGATTCAGAAAGGTTTTGATGCTAAAACTTGTATACATAAAAACATTTTTGAAGATGTGAAAATTGTTTCCAAAGTGTTAAATGTGGCATGAATGTTTACAATAAAATGTAATCGTTTTGTATCTGTAAGACCTTTGATACTTCGAAGATTTCTTTTCTTCTTACTTACTAGAGGTTACCCATGTCTCCGCCCACATACAGATACTTACACCTATCATGTGCTATCATGACCTGTGAATGGAGTATGCAGTCAACTTTCTACTGCTCCTCACGGTGCTCCAATGTTATGGCAGCCCCTACTTCTCCCTTTTGTATGTGCCATCACTGTAGATGCTCTGCATCTGATCTAGGGTTTCAGTATTCCTGAGTTCAGCCTGATGTACCTAGTTTTATGAGGTACCCTTGTGAGACACCCATCATCTGGTACAAAAGCTGTTAATTGTTAATAAAACACCCACACATGAAATGAAAACAAATAATAGATGGTGACTGCACCCACTGCCCACTGACCATGCACCACACAGTATAAAAAAGTATACAGTATATAAAACTTTGTGTCAACACCATCAGGTAGGAATTTTTAGTGTTTATGTATTTTTTAGTAAATTATTTCTATGGTAGTGTATTTCTAATGATATATTCTAATTACTGCCAGGGTCCGGGTTTGATCCCCGGCGAGGCTCGATTCCCATCTCTGTGTGCAAGGAGTTTGCATGTTTTTCCTGTGCTTGGTGGGTTTCCTCTGGGTACTCCGGTTTCCTCCCACAGTCCAAAGAAATGTAGGTTAGGCTACTTGGCGTTCCCAAATTGCCCGTAGAGTGTGTTTGTCTGTGCCCTGCGATGGATTGGCACCCTGTCCAGGGTGTACCCTGCCATGTGCCCTAAGTCTCCTGGGATAGGCTCCAGGCCCCCCGTGACACTGAATACAGGATTAAGCGGTATAGATGATGGGTGAAAGTGAGAGAGAATTACTACTTTACTGTTTTGGGGTAAAAAGCAAGGATGTATTTTTCATAAGAACTTAGAGAGAGTTTTTATCCTAATTAAATGTTATTAAAAGTTGCTGCATTGAATTTTTAAATATTTATTAGACAAAACCTGTTTTAAAGAAAGCCTGAAATGCACTAAAGGTTAACATTTGTATAAACAATGTTACAACTGAGATTGTTCCAAAATAGGTTTTGATAACCCACACCTCACTGTTCAACAATTATGTATGTTAAATATAAATGTCTGTGATCTTTTATTTTACATACATTTTATTATTATAACTCTGTTTGCACGATTCTATTTTTATTTTCTGTTCTGTATCTATTTACTCCTGGTATATTCTTGTAATTTACTTCTGAGCTTTGGCAATATGAATGTAAAAATTTGTCATGTCAATAAAGCACCTTTAAATCTTGAATCTTATAAATCTGTGAAGCATATTTTAATCTCCTCCAAAAGTATTGGGATTGCAAGGCAGTTACTTTTGTTTTTTACTATACTGCAAATATTCAAATTGTGGCACTAATTTCCTGATATTTTAATGTAGAGGTGTTACACAACACATATACCAGTGAATTATCTAAGGGAGAAAATCTCACAATTTTGTAGCTGAGAGAAAGGGAGGGAAAATTGATCAGAGCCATTCCAAAAGTTTTGGGCAGTGTAAATCCAACAATTTGAGTGTCCTAGAAAAGAAACAAAAACAGTATACAAAAAAACTAACATTAAATAGGTGAGCAACCTATAAGCAAAAACAATTAAAGCATTAGCAGGAAAGGTATCACAACCCAACATTCAAAGAAACAAATTTTTTTTGGAAACAAGAATAAGTTAATGGAGAGTCCAAAATGTGGAGAAGGAGGATCGGCTCATGATGTAAACTATGAATTTTACAATTGTGCAGTGGTCCGCAGTGTTGTATTCAATTCAATTCAATTTTAATTCTACAGTGTTTTTAACAATTGTCACGGTCACAAAGCAGCTTTACATAACCAAAGAAACTATGGAAATTTATATGAAATGTGAATGTGTATAATTCAGAATGATCAGATGTGGGTAGTGGCTCTCAACAATTTCCCATCTTTCTCTCAGCTTCAGTGGACAGCTGTTGGGAATTCATGTTGTTTAATACATCTGAACATAAGTATCAAGAAATAAAAAAATGAAAATTCTGAGCTATTGTCACATGTTCATGGTCTTTAATGCTCAGCAAAAATAAATAAATAAATAAATAAATAAAATAAAATTTGAATTGCTATTTAAATAGTTTTGGAGAAGACTTTATATTTTATAAAGGTAAGATTAGGGTTAAGTCAAATCAGTTTGAATAATTTATGAAAATATGAATTAATTATTGCTTTCAACATTTAAATATAAAAGCAGTTTTAATTGAGCTAAAGATGACTCAAACTTGCCCTTTCATAACCTAACCCTTATTAACCACCCTTAGATAAAAAAATAAACAATGAGCGTTTGAAATGAACCTGTTAAATGCATGACACTGCTGTTTTCTTTTTATTTTGTAACTGTGTATAGGGTGTAATTTAGGTGTTACCATTGTCAAACACTTTAAACAACTGTTAGCATTACAGTGTAACTGAATATTATCTGAAATGTAAAATATTAATAATTTATATAAATGAATTAATATTAATAAAATTAAGGAAATGTACCTTCATCTGCAGGTAATATAGTCACATTGGCCATTCCTGATGCATGTATAGGAACTTTGAGATTTACACCACTGAAAAAAATAAAATAAAACAAATAAAAATATTTACAGTATTCTACAGTATATAAATAAATAAATTAAAAAAGATTTCTTTACATTGATCAGAACTTTTTCAAAGATATCTTTACGTTTTGTACAATGGAGAACCCAAAACCAGTCTCAGAAAAATTTAGGTCTGTATGTCCATATGTCTGTATCTCTAAATATCTGTCCAGACGATTTTGTCAAAACATCACGCAAAACTGGCTCGACAGAATTTAATGAAACATTACCAGTCCTTCTGTACTTACCTGAAGTTAAATCTGCGCGATACATTTAATCATTTAATGTTGAGTAGAAAGGACGTTATGTTCTGTTTTGTGCCAGATTACCTCACAGCAGCCCTTTATCCCTTGAAGTGAACATGGCTATACGCGTCACTCAACGAGCCAATCATGCCTCTTCATTATCAAAAAACTATTTTTCAAGTATAAATGGCAGGAGAACGAGGCACTCTGGGAAGCGGTCGCTCAGCCAGCTAGCCCTCCCCTCGTCACGGCGGCTGCCGTGCCACCTCCAACGCCCACCGCCCCCCACATTTCTTCTGATATTTTTTTGGCTTTAACGGATGAATGGGATGGCACGGACAGGAAATAAAGTGTTTTTCGAATTGCACTGGATTTTATGTTTGAGTTCAATGCCACCAGGTACTCCACAGACCGGTTGCGCATTGCCCTCCTCGTCTCATTGCTATCTAGGTAGGCAGCTGAGTGGCCTCAGACACAGCCTATTCCTACTTACATTTGAAAACATTTGAAACTTACATTTGAACAACCTGCTGCTTAGGTGGAGACCGACACCTAGCTTTATCATCTGCGGCAGGGCGGGTCGTCCGTGAGCCGCTACACTGCAGACTTCTGAACCCTCGCCGTCCAAACCACCTGGGGTGACGCGGCACTCCGGACAACCTACTACGAGGGCTGGCGTCCCGCATTAAAGACGAACTTGCCGGACGCGAGCTACCGGCGACGCTGGAGGGTTTAATCCATCTCGCCCTCCGAATAGACCAACGTCTGCGCTCCCATCCGAGGCCAGCCCCTCGTACCCAGCCGCCAGCCACACCACCATCATACCAGACCACGCCTCACACCCCAACCTTCTTCTCCTACCCTCCGGTTCCCGAAGCTCGCTCCTCTTTCACCATCGCCAGTACTGGAGCAGTTGGATCTCCACCGCCCGCCGTAGTTGACACCGGAGCCGGGGAACCCATGCAACTAGGACAGAGAGGGACTGTGGATCAGCGGCATACCACCAAGCCATCTGCCCTCTCGATGAGCGATGGGAGCCACTCACCGGGTTCCATCCATCTCTCCACCACCATGACCAACGTTTCCCGTCTCACTGGTTCAAAAGCATTCCAGTTTGGCCACGTACTGGTCAGAAGTGCCGCATTCATCGATTCCAGTGCCGCAGGTAACTTCATTGACTCTTCTTACGCCAAGGAACTGTGGGTGAAAGTCGAGGTGTTATCCCAGCCTGTTCAGATCACCTCAGTAGCTGGTCGGCCCCTCTCCTCCAGTCCCATCACCTCCCAGACTCAACCCATCACCGTCACAATCAATAAACATCAGGAACAGATCCGATTCTACCTTACCTAAATCTCCTGCTCTCCCATCATCCTTGGACACCCTTGGCTCCTTCAGCACGACCCGCCTATCTCCTGGACACAGAATCGTATCCTTCAATGGGGGCCGACTTGTACTGAACTTTGCCTACAGACTCCAGCTGGGACGTGTTCTAGGGAGTCCGAGGAACCCGACGTTGTGGAAGAATTTTTTATCTGATTTTATGTGACATACCCTACTTTTAAGAAATAAAAGATACCCCAGCTTGAAATAATGGGAGGCTTGCGTGAGAAGCYGAGCATATAGGCCTCTTGGAATGTGCYTRTGTAAGAAATCCKATCTATACRTTRAKGCACCTAGAACTGGGAAACTTAATGAAACCCAGATGTTTTATGTAAAGCAAGAGGCCGTCGGGAGTCGTGGTGTGTTTTGCAGACCTCCCGACTTTATTGATCAACCAATAAAGTTGTAACCTTCTGAAATCAAAGCCTGAGTCTTCAATTAATTTCCACAACAATGTCGACACCAACTTCATCCCGGCCACCTATCGGGACCTGGCTGAAGTGTTCTGTAAGAGACACGCCACCCACCTGCCTCCTCATCGCCCCTACGACCTGGCGATCGACCTTCAGCCGGGTTCCATCCCTCCTCGCGGCCACCTCTACTTATTCTCCACGACTGAGATGTAGGCGATGGCGGAATATGTCTCCAACGCTCTTCACCAAGGTACCACCGGGCCTCCTCTTCGTCTGTCGCCGTGGGGTTCTTCTTCGTGACAAAGGGGGATGGTGGCTTACGGCCCTGTGTTGACTATCGGGGGCTTAACAAGATCAATATCATCACCCGCTGCCTCTTACCAGCTCTGCCCTGGATGCCCTCTCTGGTTCCACCATCTTCACAAAGTTGGACCTCCGGAGCGCCTACAACTTGGTGCGCATCAGAGAGGGTGATGAGTGGAAGATGGTCTTCATCACCCCTACTGGACATTATGAGAGCCTGGTAATTCCATTTGGACTTTGCAACGCACCTGCAGTTTTCCAAGTTTATTAATGACGTCCTAAGAGACATGTTAGGCTGATGGGTCTTCGTCTACCTGGACGACATTCTCATCTACTCTTGCTACGTCAATGAACACATCCAGCATGTCAGAGCGGTACTTAAGAGATTGCTAACCCTTCAACTGTACTGCAAGTTGGAGAAGTGCGCTTTTCACAAGCGCTCCACCACGTTCCTGGGTTTTGTCATCTCGCCCCAGGGTGTGGCCATGGATCCGCAGAAGCTAGAAGTTGTGCATCATTGGTCCCTACCCAAGACTCTTAAGCTATTTCAATGGTTTCTCGGGGTTGCGAATTTCTATCATCGCTTTATACGGGACTACAGTACAGATGCAGCTCAATTTCACCTCAACTCTGCTGCCATCTCCGCATTTCATGAACTCTGCCACAGATTCACCACTGCTCCAATTTTCCTTCACCCCGACGCCACCAAACCGTTCATTGTGGAGGTGGACGCTTCGGACGTGGGCGCTGGGGCAGTTCTCTCCCAGCGAGGTCCAGATCAGAAACTACACCCTTGTAGTTTCTTGAAGCTACAGAAGCTATACCCTTGTAGCTTCTTCTCCAAAAAATTTGATCTCACTCAGCAGCGATACGGAGTAGGGGACCACGAGCTGCTGGCCATAAAGTGGGCTTTGGAGAAATGGCGACACTAGCTCCAGGGCGCCAGAAAGCCATTCATCATCTGGACCGATCACCAAAATCTCATCACCATCCGAAGTTTAAAACAACTCAATCCAAGACAGGCGCGGTGGGCACTGTTCTTTGAGCAGTACAATTTCCATCTCTGGCGCTCTTGCGACAACATGAGGACGGCGCCCCCCGGGCGGACCCCGTGCTTGTTCTCCCACCATCCAAAATCATTGCACCACTCCGTTGGGATTTGGAGACGAAGGTCCACCAGGCACAGGCCACGGAGACCGAACCGGATGGTACCCCACACCCTAAGTACTGAGGTCATCCAATGGGGTCTCTCTTCTCCGTTCTCCGGCCATCCGGTCATGGGGTGCATCCACAAATTCATACAGCGCGCCTTTTGGTGGCCCACCATGGCCAAGGTCATCATAGAGCTCGTCCAGGCATGCCCAGTGTGCGCCAGGGCGAAGGACACCAACCAACAGCGGGGGAACTCTGTCGGCACTGAACGCACATTGCCCTCGACTTTATCACGGGCCTGCCTTTTGCCAAAGGAAAAAACACCATTCTGACCATCGTAGATTGGTTCTCCAAAGCCGTGCATCTGGTGGGCCTCCCCTGACTCCTGTCAGCAAAAAGGACAGCCGAGCTGATTTTAGAACACCAGGATGGGTTCCCCAAGGACATCATCTTGGACAGGGGGCCCCAGTTCGTGGCACGGTTCTGGAAGGCCTTCTGCCGTCTGATCAATTCCACCTGCAGTCTGTCATCTGGATACCATCCTCAGACCAATGGTCAGATGGAATGGACCAACCAACAACTGGAGCGCTACCTAAGGTGCTTTGTCACCGACCGCCAGCACTCCTGGGCCCGATATCTCATTTGGGCAGAACTTTCACATAATCTCCACGTATCCTCCGCCCACCAACCTAAGCCCATTTCTGATATGCCATAGTTTCCAGCCTCCGATGTTTGAACATCCAAGAACCGGAGGTCGATGTACTGTTGGCTCAACAGTTGGTCCGAAGGTGTCGACAGCTGTGGAGTCAAGCCAACATCTGACTGTCTATGAAAAACCAGCACCTCCACACCGAATCCAAGAAGCTATCACCCAGGTTTATCGGCCCTTACCGCATCACCCTCCGCAACAATCCTGTCACCTACCGGCTCCAGCTGCCTGCGGCGCTCCGGATCCATCCAATATTCCATACCTCCCAACTCAAACCCTTCATCATTTCACCAATGGTTGTGAGTACTCACCGATTCTGGTTGTCTTTCTGATCTAGTGTGTGTTGCTAAAACGCGGGTTTATTTGTGTAGATCCTTGCTCTCGCGTGGTTATCCTGCCTGCGTGCGCTACTTCCGCATTTGGGTTCACCGTCCACGCTACAAGGGCTAACTGCTAAGTCTTCTGGTCCACCTCCGGTAGCCAGTGTCATTCATGTACCTTTTATCTTAGGAAGATAATTATAAAAATATAGTAGCAAGCAACGATGAGCAGGCCCAAGCACCATGTGCCATCGCCTCCAGAGCGTACCGCACAACCTGTGTCATTTTATTGTGTTAAGACCTACGATACACTAAGCGAGTAAGAGATGTGTGTGTGTGTCAGTGTTATCATTTGTGATGTGTGTGTGTGTGTGTGTGTGTGTGTGTGTGTGTGTGTGTGTGGAATAGAGGGAATTTTATGTTAAGACCTCCAGAAAGATGATGTGTTTGTGTGTGTGTGGCTGTGTACATGTGTGAGAGTGAGAGATCTGTGTGTGTGAGTGTTAACATTTGTGATGTGAGTGTGTATGTGTGTGATGTATGAATGTGTTTATGCGTGCATGCGTGTGTGTGTTTGTGTGAGAGAGAGAGATGTGAGTGTGTATGTGTGTGATATGAGCGTGTTTGTGCATGGATGTGTGTATGAGCATGTACGAGAGGGAGATGCGGTTTCGAGTCTTAACATTTGTGATGTGTACGTGGGTAGAATAGGCCACAGACGCTGGGGAAACAAGCATCACACTATGATGAAAGTGATTAATAACAACAGAAAGGTATTAATCACTTTTCAGCATAAGTTGAAGGCATCATCAAGTCTGACTCATTTGAAATATCAAAATTCCCTCTACAATGTTGCATCCTTAATGTCTTTAGATCACATCAACCTGGTTTGGTGGCGATCGTATAAATTCCCTAGGAGGAGTACATGAAAATCCTAATAGAAGCAGATTCCGAGTTTTTTGAACATGAGTTTTTTGAGCATGTTAAGACCCCTAAAATGCCCAAAAGCATGGGAAAAAAATAATCCTTAGGAGAACAAGAAAGGGTCCTGCACACCCTATAGTGCTAAATAATTAGAATAATTTGTCTACAAAAATGCTGTCTCACCCATGGAAAAACTGTGCTTCATATTCTGATATGAGGCCTGGCTTTGTGCCCGCTCTGAAATGTGTAGCTCGTGTGCCACAGCTTAGCATCTTTGGTTTGTAGCAGTACCAAGGCTCTCCAGTATCATTATCAGTGTAGTTGCAGAGTGGTTGCTGGTTCAGTGGCAGACAAAGATTGCACTCTGTGGTCTCTGAGACGGCACCAGAGCGAAAAAGGCTTTTAAAAAATCCTCTGTCTGGGTGCTCCTCCTGTAACCTCTTAAGCACTACCACTGCTTCACTCGGGTGCACCATGGTGATTTCCACCCACACTACTCCAGCCCACAATAGTGAAAACAACACAGTATAGTTCCCATCATGGTGATCATACACCTTCCCTGAAACTCCAGCACCTAGCTTGGGTGAATGCAGCCGGGCTATCAGGAAATCACCACCATGCTTCTTAGGCAGGCCCATGAAGTTCTGAACATGGACATGAATCACAAGCTGACCACCTATTTGATGCTCTGCTGGCCCCTGAATCACAAAGTAGCTCTTGGCAGGGTCACTGCTGAACTCCACAGGCAGGCTTTGCACCGGGGGATCTGGCCATGCAATGGAATTGAGCAGATTTCTCTCTTCTTTGGCCTCTTCTGCTGTGGGCTCTTGGCTAAGCTGTGCACAATATGTGTAGTTTACGGTCAGGGGCCACAAGATTTCAGGATCCTTAAAGACTGGGTGGATGCTGCTCCGTAGTTTATAGAAGGATGACATTAGTTGATCATTAAAATCCTGCAAGCAGTGAAAAGAGTACATTTGAATTAAATACAAAATCAGAGAAGCAGGCACAAATTAGGTAAAATCTTGAAAACACACTAGCAGTAGAGAGCCATTGATTCTTATAATTTTTTGGTGCTGTATACTGTCTAAAAAGTTATTTTGTCTTCAACTGCATAATTGGGCCCACTCTGCAATTGAATTAAACTAAAGTTGGTCAGACCCAATCAGGTGACATCATGAAAGTACCTCCTAATATATGACATGGTACTCTTTAAAGTAGAAAATAAGAAAATTAAACAGTGCACTTCTGCATTGCTCCACTGATTTGGGGATAATTTTCTGGAAAGTACCCTTATTCAAATGTGGGATTTGGCTATGAGCTTTACATTCAGATTAGGCTAATTACCTGCATGCCATTTACATCTGCCAAGTCATCCTTTTTTAGTGTTTAAATAGAGTGTCTTAAAATGGGTTTAATCAGTAGTGTCTGGATCACCATATTTAAACACAAGCACTCATCGTACTAAGTATTCACACAATACAAAATTCTAAATTCCGGATGAATTTTGCTTTGTAATACAATGTAAATATAACATAAAAAAATTTAAGCATGCAACAATAAAAATGGTTTAAAAACTATGCTTCCTTCCACATTTTAGGGAGCCTTAAAGTGAGCCTAAAAGTAAGTAGTGCAATGTGACAAGACTTTTAAAGTGCATCAAATATGTTACGATATCATTTATAACCCCCATGTATAATATTAAATAATTTTGTTAAGTTTTTTTCTATTAACTAATTGTTCCTTCTTAAGAAACCTTGCAGAGATTTATAGTAGATGCAGATTAAACTATAAACATTGCCAAGAAAACATTAAAACTATGTGAATCCCAGTAACCAAAGGTCACTATTTGATTACAAAGCAAGCATGTGCAACCGCTTAAAACTGGTTGACCATTCAAGGTCAGGAAAAAATTGTGCTGTACATTGTAAGTATTATTTTATTTATTAATTGTTTATTTGAATAAAATCATTCAAAGTCAAAACCATAATGTCCAAACAATTTTTAAGTCATTCCTGTTAAAGTCAAAGTAGAGTTACAAGTATTTCTTTGTTGCATCTAAAATCATGAGCTTGGTGACTCAAACTCACTTGAGTCAAAGTCAGAACGAGTCCACAGCTCTGCAATTTGTATATGAATCCTAGTTTATTAGAACACTGTTTCTAGCTACTATGTTCAGGCTACTATGAATAATGATCATGTGACTGGTTTAGGTTACATTCAGAATACCTCACTAGAGACATCCATTACAGCAAATAACTTGTAATTAGTGGAAATATTGAGCTGTATAATAATGCGCTGTACTCACCTCCAAGGAAATTATGATAATGAGCAGTACAAATCCAGATAGCACCAAAAAAATAAAAATACTTGACAATCTGTATTTGTGTTCATCCATTGCTGGGCGCTCCAATCACAACATACAGAGATAATTAGCCACCAGCAACTCTCACTAAGTAAATTTGACAACCTGACAATGAAAATGAAACAAAAAACAATCAGAAACATCCAGTGATAACTAGCAAATCTAGTTTTTTTTTAACTACCTGAGAGTGAAAATGAAATTAAACAAACAGGAACATACAGGTGCATGTCATGATCATCACCATTACAAAATTGTTTTGTAATAGATTAATATTTTGTTTTGAAATATAGTTTCTTTATTTTAAAAAAATCTCCAGTTATATTATCTTACAGTACACCCAGGTTTCACTAGTTGATCAACATGGCTAAACCTTTACAAATGTGTATTATACTTTAATGAATTAATTAAACTTAAACTGGCAAATGGCAAACCTACTTCACATTCTGTACAAATATAATTACCAATTAAGAACTAAAATGCAATATACAGAATTGTTTGTTTTATTTTTTATTTATCAAGAAGTGAAGCAATGAAATAATAATTGTGTTCAGTGATTTCTGTCTACAATTATCATTTAAGGCCAAAATTATTTTTGATTATACATTTAGGACTGAATGTTCAACATTCCCTCATGGCCAACCCAATTAAGTCTACAGTACATGTAAATTCTAATGAAGACATAATTTCCCCCAATTTCTCCCACACATGCTCTAAGCCTTTAAGTGGTTGTTGTTTTGGGGTTTTCTTTGTTTCTCCTAAGTCAGCTTTAGAAGAAGTAGAAAAGACAAAGTCAAGCTTGTCTTTTTTCAGTCTCATGAGACAAGAGCAACAAAATTTTGCTTTGGACTGTCACAGTGACATCATCAACAATGTCCATAGGACAGGTGTAGGTCTAAAAAATTATTGTGCTTTCAACTGCATAATTGGGCCCACTCTTCAACTGAATTAAACTAAAGTTTTCCGGACCCAATCAGGTGACACCATGAAAGTACTTTCTAATATATGACATGGTACTTCCAATCTTAATGGGAGAAAGCTCATTATGCAACAAGGCAATTACCAAAAACACCCTAAACAAAAAAAACAGACTGGAAAAACATTACAAAAGAAGTATGCAACAATTTGTTGATGTCACCAGGTTATGGGTGTAATGCACTATTTGCATATATGCCGATATTTGTACTTGCTACATATATACATGATATACGCCTTCGTCAGTCAGAGCAAGCATAACTTTACAGAGGTGTTTTAACTAGCGAAGGCGATGCCCGATGAAGTAGTTTGCTCTGGCCCCATCCCAATGAGACGTGGCTAAGCGACATAGCTTACAGCAGGTTATGGTGGCTGAACCGCTGGATGTACTTTATAGATAACTGGGAGACCTTTGAGGGCAAAGCTGGCCTGTTAAGGCGGGTCGGTGTCCATCCCACTCTGGAAGGTGCTGCCTTCATTTCTTGTAGTATAGCGCGTAGTCTTAGAAGAGGCCTAGTTAATCTGTGAAAATCCAGAGCCCAGGCCAGGGAGCAGATAGACAGGTTAAACCAACCATCTGCTAGCTGCATAGAGTTGTCACTCAGGGTTCATCATATTGAGACTGTGTCTGTTCCCTGAGCTAAACACAATTTTAGAAAGACTCAGAAAGTCTGTTTTAGTAATTTAATTAACCTAGATACCACAAACTCAGATCACACTGAATGAGCAGCTGGCACCTCTGATCTGAAGTTAGGACTGTTAAATATAAGATCCCGCATCTAAAGCAGTTATTGTTAATTAAATTGTCACAGATATGGAGTTTGATGTACACTGTTTAACAGAAACCTATGTAGCTTTAAATGGATATAGCTACATACACCAGCCTCAGCTAACTGGTAGAGGAGGAGGTGTCGCAGTTATCACACTTCTTTTTAGTTAGCCTCTTTGTTTGTATATACTTCTGGACTTCCTAGTTCCACCACCAAGTCTCTTTATTCAATTTTCCCTTCCCTAATGATACACAAAGTACCCTCCTACCTGTCTCCTTGATTACCTTAGCTGTAGTTGTCCAGTCAACTGGCAGCACCTCCTGACCACCTAGAGCTTGAAAAACAAAATATAAATACAATTTTAATATAAATAAATTAATATTAATAAAATGAAGAAAATGTACCTTCTTCTGCAGGTAATACAGTCGTATTGGCCATTCCTGATGCATGTATAAGAACTTTGAGATTTACACCACTGAAACAAATAAAATATTTTTTGTTCTCATATATAAAAAACAACAACAACTAAAGCCTCTTTAATCTACAGTATAATAATAAAAGAAAGGTTTTGTCTGTATATTGATCAAAACTCTTACAATAATATCTTTATGTTCCCTTTCAAAAGCTACACTCAATGCTGCGTGAAAAC
>QMIH01002461.1:55094-67692 GCA_003987875.1 Clarias batrachus | reverse complement strand
AAACACAAAATAAACAGAGCTCCGCCGTCTACGCGAGAACGGACGGGGCTCTGGAAAATAAAACAAAACTTGTCCTCTCGGGGCGTTCGCCCTTACTGAGGATTTTGGGAGAGAGAGAGTTTGTGCTTCGTGCACAAACAAACTACTGAGCGCGCACGCTGAACTGCTGCGTGCCGCTCTCTCTATCTCTCTCTCTCTCACTCGCTCTCGCCGGCGTCTTAAATAGACAGAGGATGGGGCTTTGCCTCTGTCCCTAAACAACTGTCTGTCTGTCTGTCTGTCTTTTCTTTTCTTTTCTTTTCTTTTTTTCTTTCTTTTCTTTGGCCCTGATACCTTCACCAGTGCTACCTAAATGATCGCACGAAACGATCGCCGGACCCTTAAATAAACACGCCGTCAGGTGCGGCTCATTCAGGCTGATTGCCTGACGGCGGCGTTGCCTAGCAACCGTGTGTATAAATGGCCATGCTTTTGCCTGTTCAGAACTCCGCATGGTAACAGCTTGCAGATCAGTTTAAGCACGGCTCTGCCCCTCGCGCGACCCGTGTCGTTTCATAAAGGTGTTTGTCTACATTGTATTATGAAACAGTTAATAGGAAAATGTATACTGACACACTGCCGGGGTGTAATGGAGTACACTGTACACTGCACTGTGTACACTGCCTTTTCTTCAGTGTAAAATAATATTAAAATAATATAATATTGACTTTTTTATAATTTATTACAAATATTTTTATTGTTTTACCAAGAATTATGGTCTTCTAAAATAACTCCATACAGTATATCTATCTATCTATCTATCTATCTATCTATCTATCTATCTATCTATCTATCTATCTATCTATCTATCTATGTAAACTACTAGCTAGTAAGTTTTAGCACTTCAGGTTCTCTCGATATGTGACCTCTATTGTTACTTGCCTTAGGTTCAGGCAAGTATGTGAGTTGTTTTGTTTGTTTGTTTTTAATAAAACAGCCTAAAAGTGAAGTGATTTCCAAAGACCGATCATCAGCATTGTTCAGAGTGACATGATTATCACAGACTAGGGATGTAACGATATTGTAAATACCGTCGTACCGCAACAGCATTTTTTTCCGATACTACCGTGGTCGCATGACTCGATAAAAGGATAGGTCTTCTGAGAAAAGTTTGCTCAGGCGATTGGAGCGAACAGGAGGTAGCGCGAACTACAATTCCCATCAGCCCAGACGTGGCCATCATCCTTCGCGGTCTGTTGTCGCTACAGATCCAGTAAAGCGGAAATGGCGGATGCTGCTAGTAGCGGCAAAGAAAAAAGAGATGGAAATGGTTTAATAATTTTTTGTTATTAAAATTGAAAAGTTTAAGTTCCAGTTTTAAAGTTTACAGATAGGTGCCTAATTTGTATGCAATTGATATGTTCAGTGCTCATGTAAACTGTTTAATAAACACTTCTGGCACTTTTTTTCAAGTCTCTTCATTAGTTTTGTTTTTCCTGTAAATGATTCAATAAATACCGTACCGTGCCATTCATACCGAGGGATTACCGTACCGTGAAGTTTTGATGCCGTTACATCCCTGACTAATGCCAAAGAAGAATCAGAAGCACTTCTTCATCATTTATGGAACGCAATCTATGACCAGAATACAGCAGGAGTCAATACGACCTTTTTTTATTGACAAAAACCTGGAACCCAGTGAATAATTTATTGGATTATATGAAAAATTTAACAGATGAGGCCACCGATGTTTTACATCATGTGTTATTATGTAGCTACTGATGTGTTGCATCATAAATACTCCGGAGACTGGAGGACATCCTCTTTCCTGAAAAGAAAAAAAAAAAAAAAAAAAACCTGAGCAATGACATCAGATATTGACTCATCTGCATTGCAGATGAAGGCTAGCAATGTTTAACACTGGTATCTTATCTCTCTGAAATTTTTTTCACAACATTCACCACACTTCTGTGATATAAGCACTTATTATTATAAATGGTCAGATGTACAATATCTGTGACTCTCAGGTGTGTGTAGGAGGCAACATGAAAGGAAGAATTCACCTGCATTAACGTTTAATGAAAATGTTCTGCATTTAGTCTGGGGTATTGTTAGAAAATGCCACTTATCAAGATAAATAGAAAGATTTTAATGAAGCAAAACCAAAATAAGCTACATTTATGCACTACACCTAATTATAAGTGGGAGGAGCTAGATATATAACATACAGCTGAAAAGGTTTCACATTGCTTTTACAAGAGAGAGACACTCAGAGCTACCATGATCCATTTCCTCTGTTTGTTCATAGCCATTACCAACACTGGTAAGTTATTTTTACTATGTTGTTATTTATAATGATTTTACTTCCATTTCAAGGAAAAAAACGTTCTTAACTCTCTATTTTAATACTAAAATCATATTAAAGTATTTGACAATGTCTTTTTTTTTCTAATAGAGGCTGGTGATTCACTCATTGCACCAGACCAAACAATCATAATTTCAGCTGAAGGCAGTAACACCACACTCACCTGCACTTATGATGACTCTGCTTACTATCTGTACTGGTATCGACAAAACAATCAGGACCAGAGTTCCTCCTGATGATTTATAAGACCACAGAAGATGTTACTAGGGCTGAACAAGCTCACCCAGGACAAGTCAAAAGAAAGTAGCATTGGAGCTGTCCCCTGCTTCAGTATCAGACTCTTCACTGTATTACTGTGCCATGCACAAAAAAAGACAAGTGAAGGTATATATTAATATATATTTCTTGACTTGCCTGTTTATTAAAAACACGTCTCCAAATATTCCAGAGGGAGTATTGGCAGCACGCTGGTGTAGTCGTTAGCATTGTCGCCTTGCACCTCCAGGGTCCGGGTTCGATTCCCGTGCATGGAGTTTGCATGTTCTCGCCGTGTTTGGTGGGTCTCCTCACACAGTCCAAAGACATGTAGGTTAGGTTAATTGGCAATTCCCAAACTGGTCGTTGTGTGTGTCCGCATGCTGCGATGGATGGGCACCCTGTCCAGGGTGTTACCCCGCCTTGTGCCGTAAATCTCCTGGGATGGACTCCAGGCCCCCCGCAACCCTGAATTCAGGATTAAGTGGTGTAGATGGTGAGTGAGTGGTTTTCTCTTTAGATTTTATGGCATAATGTAGTGACTAAATGCCATAGGCATATTATTTTTTTTGCCCTCCCATGGGTCATGAGAAGTAAAGGTTATGGGTATGGGCTATGAGGGACAAAATAGTAGAAGAAAAGACTTGGTAGGAATTCCACTATCACTCAGTATTCCACTCTGTTTGACTTGAGTTACGCCTGACATATACAATATCTCCGGCAACGTCATCATCTGAAATAAGATCGCCGATGGTCACATTTGAACACTTGTTGATATTAGAGTTCTATTATTTTATTTATCTAGTTCTCTGCATACTGAAATTTTATGAATGGGAGCCAAAGTATCCTCATTCTGCAAAGAACTGTATAAGGGATGTTCAAGTCAAACCATGACTTTTAACTGCAGAATAACAGAACACAATTATTAGGGTGAAAACTACATTTATTTCTCTCTATATAATCTACACTAATGTATTTATCCCAGTGCTTTACTAGTGATTGTATACCATCAAGATTGAAAGTTCTCAGCATACCAGAGCCATAATTGACCTGCCTAGACATCTGTGTGAGAACACTGCTTTAACTCACTGCAGTTTAGCAATATTCGATGCCAGTTGAAGGAGAAAGCTCTCTCCATACCCAGTGTGTAAATGAAAATGCAGGTGTTCATGAATGATTGTATGTACAGTTCCCACAGACAGACTACTAAGTTAACTGTTGAGTCACCACGGCCTGGATCATCATTCACAGACGTACTGTACGACCTACTATAAAATGTTTGCACTATTGAAGTCTTCAGTTTTATGGCTGCATTCACCCGAAATTCTGCACTAAAATACTAATTATTTAACTCTTCTCCTTCTTATTACTTATTATTATTACTATTACTATTATTTACTTTATCAGAGAAATGTAGCACAAACACAGGTACAGTGCTTTCTCTCCAACACATACCTTATTTTTTATATTACTCTGTACCAAGCCAAAGGAAGCAAACATAATGAAGATTGTTATGAGCACCATTAAAGTGCCATACAGATTTACTTTACATCTCAACCACAGAACAGACATTATGTTTTTGCCTATTTGTGATCAATGCAATTTTAAGCACCAATGTTTATCATGAAGTAAGGCTGTATGAACTTAAAGAACTCATTTGAGATTGTATTTAGGTAGATATATTTACATAATATTGTAAATGAAATGTAATTACACAAATTGCTGTATATTTTTATCACGTGATTGTGTGTGTATGTACACAGGGAATGTCTGATTAAAGGCTTGCCGAAGTGTGGAATATAATATTATAATAACACTAATATTAGTTTTATATTATCCGAATAATAGTTATATAAGACTTAATAACGTACCCATTGTCATAACAGCTTGCTCGACTATCCTATGTTGGTTCTATTCGTTCTTCAAAGTGCTCCCGTTCGTCGTCAGAGTCGCAATCTTCTTCAGAGGAAAAGGTCAATTCTTCCTCACTGTAAACTGTGTGTTTTCAAACAGGTGTTATGCGCTAAAATGCCCCCTGCGACGGATTGCCCCCATCTACATAATCTCTAGCGAATATATTAGAACACAAATTTATAGGCTTATGATTTTAAAATTCCAAATGACACCAAACGAATGTGATTATATAATAAGCAATATAAAAAAAAATGCATGTTGTTTAGGAAAAAAAATTATAAAAAATTATATATATTTTTTGCATATACACATTGTATTTTTATATTGCTTATTTTATAATAAAAATAATTTTCTGTCATTTTTCATGGTAAATATTTATTTAGTGTAAACATTTTTGTATTACATGACAAATCCCTGCTAAATAATTGTGGCACAAAATAAACAATTACATGAGAATTTGTATTAATTGTGTCGATGAATGTCACGTGCCTAGGGTTCATTATAATAGTAATATGATATTTAATTTATACATTTTTGTTCTAATCTAATATTTGCTAGAGATTATGTAGGATGGGCAATTCGTGTGTTAGGAACCTCCACTAGAGGTCACTGTTCATGTCTGTCTGTCTCTGTAGTTTTTGTTGATCGACTCAGTTTCCCAGAAGSCACCKCAGTCAGGTGATGABTGCTCMCCTGAACTGAGGTGCCTCGTTAAAGTGTCTATAAATAGCAGTTTGTTCTGGGAAACTGGGTCGAGCATTGTTTGGTATATTTGTTTGTTGTTTTTATATATACCGTCATGTGGGCATTCCTTTTTGATTGTTTCTTTGAGTTTATATTTTAGTTAAATTGTTTTACCTTTGTTTCTCTAGAGTACTCTATTGTTTGTTTTTCTGTATGTTCCTTGTTCTTGTGGATTCATGGAGCTGCTCTGTTCATGTTTAGTTAGGCCGTGTTTCCTCCTGTGTAAGTACTGTTCTGTTTCTGGTTCCTTTGTATGTGTAGCCACATGAGGGCTTAGCCGCTAGCAGGGTTAGCCGCTAGTAGGCCTTGACGGCTAGTATGGTTAGCCCCTAGTAGGGTTAGCCTCCAGTAGGCTAGCCTCTAGTGGTATTGACTGCTATTGGTTCTGGTCGCTAGTAGGTTAGCCGCTAGATTGGTATAGCCTCATGTGTGCCATGTCTTGCTTGTGTTCCATTTCCTGTCCCCTAGTTCAGTACTAACCTGGTTAGCTACTAATCCCTTAGATACTAACCTGGTTAGGTCAGCATCCAGTGTCTCAGTATTCCATGTAGCTACTAACCTCACTAACCCTTCTGGTCTCCTGTCTCTAGTTCCCCTATGTGTCTTTAGTTAGCTCCAGCTCCATGTTTCCTCATCCCCAGTTCTGTGTCAGCTCCTGGGTCCCCGTGGTCAGCTCCTGGGTCCCCGTGGTCAGCTCCTTTCAGTTCCTGTGTTTTTCCTGAGCCCTAGTTTGAGTTTGTTTGCTTCWTTGTTTGTTTCTGTTTTTGAGTTTGTTTAAATAAAGACTGTTTGCACACCCCTCTGCCTTCATGCCCACGGCAACCACACCATCAGCCGGGCTAGCCACAACCACCAGCTAGACCCGTGACATCGTGGCAGACGGGCATTTTAGCGCATAACACCGGTCTGTGTTTCAATCTGGTGTCCGGAGGGCGTGGCCTTGTATTTAGATTACCCAGACAGTTTTCCATGTGAATAGCGTGTTGGGTGTCCTGCCTCAGGTCATTATCAGATAATGAAGTGTGACAGAATTCACAAGGATTAAATAATCTGAGAATGTTTTTTTTTTTTTTTCGTTTTTGACTTGCAACATTTAAAAGCGTTTCAAAAATATTTTTGCAGAGACTGAGACTGCTGAAAGCGCACCCTGTTTATTTTCGTTATTTTACAAAAGCACAATGTTTTAATAAATAAAAGTACAGTGGAACCTTGGATTACGAATGTAATTTAATTCCGGAAGTGGACTCGTATATCAAAACACTCATAAACCAAATCGTATTTTCCCATAAGAGTTAATGGAAACTCAAATTATTCATTCCACAGCCAAAATAAATACATAAAAATAAGTAATATAAAATATATAGTAAAAATAAAACGAATTAACCTCCACTCTACCTTTAAAAAAAAAGTTAAAATAAATCCCGACGTATAAGCGTTTCCGTTTGTAGCGCAGGCACTGTGTGTGTGTGTGTAATTATCCCCTCCCCTCTCCTTCTTCTTGTCTTACACAGTAAAACTCCCCCTCAGTTGTGATCATGTGACGCTCGCCATCAAAACAAGAAGCGCATGCGTGATACATGATACTCAGTACTCGTAAACCAAGACTTCGTTTTCCAAGTCAAAATTTATTAAGAATCTTTGCTCGTCTTACGGAATGCTCGCAAACTGCGTTACACATGAACCGAGGTCTATATATTAAAATGATGTACTACACTTATTTGTATGATTAAACATGACGGCACATTTTACGTTTTTTCTCGGTTACCAGAAAATAATGAGTGTACCCGCTGGTGGGTACGCCGACTCCTATTAACACGTTAACCCTTAGGGGTGTGAGGCCTGATTCAGTGTGAGGCCTAATTTGTGTAAATTTCAAATTTTTACCAATATGGTAGCTAATACATTTTCCCTTATTTATGTAGATCACAAAATGGGCTTTCATAATGTTGCTGATGTAAATATGTCGGATTCATGTGCAACTTTTAAACTTATGTCAAATTGCACACACAAAAATACAATTTCAAACTCCAGCAGAAATGCAGATAAAAAGGAGAATAAACAAACCTGGCAGATTGTTTTTTGAACACAACTTTTGATACACTGATACACCGACGATGATAATAGTATTTACCAATTTATGAGCAAAAGTGGAGGATTCGCCTCCAGTGAAGGGACTCACGGTATTGCTGATTGGTCGGTGCTGGATTGAGGTGACGTTTTATGGGAAAGTTCTTGGCGGTGTGTTGGTTACCTGGTTACCGATGACGACGCTCTGAGACTTCTTCTGCGGGTCTCTTTGTTGCACTGAGGCGGCGTTCCAGCGGAGAGCGGAGTCTTTGATAGCTGGGTGGCGCAGATCACTGTTCATTGAGTACACAGAGCTTCCATTTGATACCAAAAGTCCCATGTCTTGCATACCCATTCATACTGTACCTTTATCTATAGCAAGGGCTGTACAGGTTGCTTACACTCCGTAAGTTTATGATAAACATGTTGAACACAACACAAAGACATTATACATTCTACATGCACACACATATATGATTTTATATCCGCTCTAGTGGCATACTTTAACTGATTAACATTTCCCTAAAGCTTTGTATGTTCTCTGTTCTGGGGCCCAGAGGAAACGCATTCCGGGGGTCAGCGACTGCCAGGAGGTTGTGAAACTTCCCTATTCAAGGCACTTGTGCTGCTCTACACCGTTTTGAGCGGAGATATGAGATGCTTCTCTCTTGTGCAAGGAAGTTGTTTTTGCAGATCTGCTCCATCTGAGTTGGGAAAGAGTAGCCATTTCTTTCCTTTATTTGCTGATGTCGTGAACTGTCTCTTCCTCGTTCAACGTCTCCCTTTGAGGTGGCCTGCCAGTCCCTACACCTGGCTCAGGTAACATCAGGTTTCACCAGGACTCCTATTGTCTCAGCTGTTCACACCAACATTGAAACACTGAAACATTCATTGAAATACTGTTCTTATGTACACACACACACAGAAAAAAAAAGTACACAGCAAAAATATGTTAGTATATAATGACTGAAATAAAGCGCCTCATATCAGCGCGGGTTTTTGCGCAGTGCTGCTAAGGCAGCGCATATGTAGCGAGCATAAATCTGTGTTTGTTGTAGTTCTGTGAGATTATGTGAACAGAAGCTGCATTTTAAAAAAATAAATCTCTTATAAATTTATATATCGTCGCTCACGCCTTCATCTGCCTTTTGATCAAAACTCTGCAAAGTGAAAGAGCCCATGCACGTGCCGCGGGCTCATGCAAGGCTTATTCACAAGCACATTTCAGCCATTCACAGACACCACGCATTGTGCTACACTATATTGTTGTTTATGATCTGAGAATCTTATGGGTGAAATAAAGCTGCTGTTTCTGCTGTACACTCTTACTTTGCACTTTTCATCTCCCCTTTGACCAAAACGCTGCCGATATGAGCCGATACGAGCAGCTTTGTTTCAGTCATAATATACACAAACCACAAAAAAGA
Organism: Clarias batrachus; assembly: GCA_003987875.1. NCBI lineage: Eukaryota > Metazoa > Chordata > Actinopteri > Siluriformes > Clariidae > Clarias > Clarias batrachus. The sequence goes on along the minus strand of QMIH01002461.1, from coordinate 58,941 downwards.
ATAACTTTTGTAAAGCAGACAAAATGTAAATTCCATAGCCCAGAAAAACAACACAATCAAATATATTCTCGCTGAATAAAAGTGAAAGTGTGCGGGAGGTGAGCAAGTTGGACATAAACAGCAAAAAAGCATGATGATTATTATTCTGATTATTATTATCATGCTTTTTTGCTGTTTGTGTCCAGCGTTGAATGATTATTTGAAACTGAAGCGCTTCGTGTGAATTCATGCCACAAGGCATTTTATCATGGAAAGATTCTTACTGTACTTGCATATAAGAATATTCATGTGAATTTTTAAAAAAAAAATTTATTCAAGTCCTTCCTGTTCTGTTGGACATGGGCATGCATCACACATCACTCCCCCAAACGACACAGTGATTAGATTAGTGATTAGATAAATCTTGCATGTGAATGGAGCGCTAGGTGCGGGGGCGGGTCTCCAAGGCGTGTGGAGACAAGAATCTGAAATACATCTGTATTTTATTTTTAACATTAATTTAATAACAAACATTTATTTGGCAATAAACTTTTTGGAAAGAAAGACTGTACTGTTTGAGTTGATGTTTTTTTTTTTTTTTTTCTGGGTTGATACAAAATAATTTCATTCACAAAAACACTTGCAAAGAAAAAAACAGTGAAGGTCATCGTCGATGATGCCATCGACCCCTGAGGGTTTTAATGGATGTGATTAATCTAGAATTTTTAATGCACCACACTGAGTACTGGGGCCCCACAAGGCTGTGTGCTCAGTCCCCTGCTGTTCACACTGCTGACTCACGACTGTGTAGCATCACACAGTTCGAATCACATCATCAAGTTTGCTGATGACACGACCGTGGTGGGTCTCATTAGCAAGAACGACGAGTCAGCGTACAGAGAGGAAGTGCAGAGGCTAACGGACTGGTGTAAAGACAACAACCTGTCTCTGAATGTTGACAAGACAAAATAGATGGTTGATGACTTTAGGAGACCCGAAGTGACCATTCTTCGCTAAGCATCAATGGCTACTCTGTGGAGATCATCGAAAGCACCAAATTCCTGGGTGTCCATCTGGAGAAGGACCTCACCAAGTCCGTCAACACCAGCTCCCTGCACAAGAAAGCCCAACAGCGTCTCTTCTTCCTGAGAAGGCTGAGGAAGGCCCAGCGTCCACCATCGATCCTGACCACCTTCTATAGAGGAACTATCAAGAGCATCCTGAGCGGCTGCATCACTGTATCACTGTAAGCATTCGGGCATACACATCCAGACTGTGCAACAGCTTTTTTCCACAAACCATTCATCTACTCAATAAAAAGGGACTAGACTGATAATACACACACATGCACACACACATTATCACTCAGCTTAACTCAACTACCTCAAAACATTGAGACTGGACTGATTAATCAACACAAGCACAAACACACTGATCTACACTACCAAACTATTATACATACCAACCTGTAAATGCTCTTTTGCACAATATTTATTATTGGATTACTTTTTGCACTAACTTTTTAATTCTTGCTGCTACTTTAAAGAACGTTTACTGTTTTTGCACTACCTCAACTCAACACCTCAACATCACAGAGTATCGTTATGTTATGTCGTGTTCGTCGCACATATTTGCACATTTGCATGTGCAAAAAAACGCAGATAGTTTCTCTCTAAGTTGGCTAGTTCGTTTTTGTTAATTTATGTTGTTAATTTATGCTGTCAGGTCAATCTGTCTTGTCTCCGCTAGCCAGCTAACTAGGCCTCTTAGCTAGCTAGTTAGTTTTTCTGGTAACTTATGTTGTAAATTTATGTTGCATGTAGCACCTTGATCCTGGAGGAACGTTGTTTCGTTTTACTGTGTACTAACTGTATATGGTTGAAATGACAATAAAGACTACTTGGACTTGAACTTATACAGAGAATAAAGAATAATGTGCATGAAAGATTGTTGATTCAGGTGGAAGAGCAATATAGTGGAGTATGGACTGTATCCATACCAAACCTGCTCTGTTTAGTTACAAAAGAACACACAATTTATTAGTTCCAGCCTTAATGGAAACTGGATTTAAGACAATATTATTTTATTCGTTCAAGTGTTATGATTTCAGTAATTCAGGTACAGTTTCAAGAGGGGTAAATAACCTTGGTTTACCTTGTCATGTGTGCTCAGAAGCAGGATTAGAAATGATAAAGGTTACAAGATCTGTGATGCAACACAGATGAGTGAGGAGACGGAGTTTCATTGTAGAGGGTATTGTACATATGAACTGAACTGAACACCTTACATATCACAAGTCTTTGTTGCTTATTTAGGAACAAAATGCACTTCTGGACACCATGTCTGCTATACTGGGAGCAAAGCTTTGTGAACATGCTCATTAATGGTGGAGTGAGTTCAAAGAACAAAAAAATAATTAATAATAATAATAATAATAATAATAATAAAATGCCTAATGCATAATAGGCCTGATAATGCATCAAGAGAAGTTTCTGACTGTGACAATTACGTTTATCAACTATTGTTGTTTTCTTTTTTGGAAAAAAAAAAAAATTGACAGTTATCTACTTTATTCAGTAATATCAGATTAAAAGCTTTACAAAAATGTTTACAAGGATTATGGCTGAGAACTGTTCTGAAAGTGTAACAGCTGAGGCTCTGCAAGTTTAAAATTTGAGTAAAGTTAAACTCTCCTTTATCCACAAGATGGCATAGAAGGTTTTTAATTATGAGCAAAATGCAAGAACACTGCTCACATCCACCAGCTGTCATGATGGTTTTCAATTATCTTTAGTAGTGTGAATGCTCTTTTGTATGGAAATAGGTCATGGTGTCTAGCTGGTGGTAGTGGCTAGACCGGCTGATGGTGTGGTTKCCRTGGGCATGAGGGTAGGCATGAAGGCAGAGGGGTGTGCAAACAGAAATAGTCTTTATTTAAACTCAGACAAAAGAAACTAAAACAAACGTAGGGCTCAGGAAAAACACTGGGAACCAGGAGCTGACACAGGGAACTGGGGATAAGGAAACATGGAGCTAACTAAGGACACATAGGGGAACTAGAGACTGGACTGGAGCGACTGGAGAGACAGGAGACAGGACCAGGGGCAACAGAGACTGGAGAGACAAGACTAGGGGCACAGAGACTAGACTGGATTAGTGGTTAGTAGCTACATGGAATACTGAGACACTGGATGCTGACCTAACCGGGTTAGTAGCTAATGGAGTTAGTGGCTAACCAGGTTAGTACTGAACTAGGCGACCGGAACTGGAACACAAAAGGAAAGGCACACATGAGGCTATACCAAAATAGCGGCTAACCTACTAGCAACCAGAACGAACCACTAGCAGTCAATCCCACTAGAGGCTAACCTACTGGAGGCTAACCCTACTAGGGGCTAACCCTACTAGCCGTCAAGGCCTGCTAGCGGCTAGGCCCTCATGTGGCTACACAAAACTAAACAGACAAGGAATTAAACAAGAAGRCTGACACTGGGAAGACACAGAACAGTACTTACACAGGAGGAGACACAGCCTAACTAAACACTGAACAGAACAGCTCCATGAATCCACTAAAACAAGGAACATACAGAAAACAACTAGAGCCCTCTTTAAACAAAGGTAAAACAATATATCTAAAATACAAACTTATACAAACAAAAAGGACTGCACACATGACAGTATATACAAAACAAACAATGCTCGACCCAGTTTCCCAGAACAAACTGATATTTATAGAAGCTTTAACGAGCCACCTCAGTTCAGGTGAGCACTCATCACCTGACTGAGGTGGCTTCTGGGAAACTGAGTCAACCAACAAAAACTACAGAGACAGACATGAACAGTGTTCCTAACAATATATATATATATA
>QMIH01002461.1:44362-55061 GCA_003987875.1 Clarias batrachus | reverse complement strand
TTTATTATAATCTCAATTTATGCAGTTGACAAATTGACCAGTCATGTGGCAGCAGCACAATGCAGAGAAGCCTGCAGATGACATGATTACCAAGAGCAGCAGCTGGTTTGTTCCTCATGACCTTTGTTGTTACCAAACCAACGATTAAACCCAGAAAATCTATGTGATTTTTGATAACTGACTAAATATTTAACATATATATAATACAACATTTTATATAATGACATATTCTTGCACCCAGTACATTAGTTTAGGGGTTAGCACTGTGGCCTTGCACTTCCAGGGTCAAGGATTCAATACCCGCTTTGAGTCTGTGTGCATGGAGTTTGCATGGTCCCTCTGTGCTTGGTCTCCTCTGGGTACTCCAGGTTCCTTCCACATTCCAGAGGCATGCAGATTAGGTTAATTGGCAATCCCAAATTGACTTGAATAATTGATTATTTGGTTTATTATTATTGTTGTTGTTGTTGTTTCTTTTTTTATGACAGTATAATGAAATCAAGGTCAGGTTCTCCCTATGAGGCTGAATGTAAACCCAGGATGCTTCAGTAAGAATTAACAACCTGTCAGTAACACTGGCGATACTATCATATGATGCTGTGGGGCGGAGCTTAGTAACCTTTATGATGTTAACTTATTAAAACACAGAAAGACGTTTTCATTTGTCTAAGACCGTTCATCATGTTCACTGTTATATTCATGTGTCTGTGTCTTTCACTAGGTGAGTTAACCTTAATGTTTTGTTTTTGTTATTAAATGTTTTTGATATTGTGTTGAGTTATTGATTAATGAGACTGTTTAGAGGGTGAGGTGATTAGAAACAGCAGAATGTAGATCTGAGTTATGTATCTCTGGCTTGACTGTGTAAATGTTGAAAATATTATGTTCTCTCCTCTATGACAGGTGACTCCATGGCAGATTCAGTAAAGCCGCTTTTCACACAGAAAGTTGTAGAGGAAGGCGATAATGTTATTCTGTCGTGCAAATACAATCCCAGCTATGCTACAGGAAACTTCTTGCACTGGTACAGGCAATATTCAACCTCTAAACCTGAGTTCCTTTTTTATATCTCACAAAGTGGATCTAAAAGTGACTCCACTCAACCAAATCTGTCTCCTAAAATTGATGATGATAAAAAACAAGTGGATCTGCTCATCTCCGCTGCTGCTGTATCAGACTCTGCACTATACTACTGTGCTCTGGCGCCCACAGTGACAGGAAACCCAGCTGTAGTGTACAAAAACCTTGACACAGTTCTACAAATGACTTTGACAAGCTTACATGATATTTTTGGTGATTTCTGTATCGTTTATGCTAGATTATTAGGAGACAGCTCATTCGTCTGTTTATCTTCAGTAAGCACTTTACCCTGATCAGGGAGCTGGAGCATTGGGAAGACTGGGAATAAGGGGAGAAGGTCGAAAAACTACTGTATAAAAGTCAGAGAAAGCCCATGGCACATCATTGTACAGATCTCTAACCTGGAGCTGTGAGGCAACAAAACTTCCTGATGTCTCTATCTCATAGCTCAACAGTCCCTTAAACACTAGGCAAAAATTTCAATACTAATGTTTTACAACTTATTCATTATTTTAATCACAATATATAGACACATCACTAATAGTAATAACTTTAAGAAATGATACAAGAAAACCCTTATTATATGTCTGTCTAGATGATTGTGTATAAATTGAATTTGAAGTGTCATGTTCACAGTTTGCTTATCTTCAGTCAATTGAATGACCATTTATTAAAAATGTACCGTATTTTTAGGGGATACTGTGTTGTTTTTAAACGGTTTTTGGACAACATAACCCATTCATTAGGACATTTCAGTAATCAAGAGCAAAGTGATGGAATATAGTTTGATATCATAACATAAGAGATAAGATAAGATCTACCTTTATTTGTCCCACAGTGGGGAAATTTCTATGTTACAGCAGCATGGCAAAATGTGCAATTAGAAAAGAAAAAGAAAAACAATGCAATATATAGGTAAATTTTCAAAAAAATGTTCAAATGGCCTTTAAAACGTTTGCATTATTCAAATGTTTTACTGTAACTAAGAGGCTCATCAACATACTTTGGTCAAAGTCTTCTATTTTAAATCTTTATGCACTAATGTATCTTAACATTCTAGCCACTGTCAACTATTCTTTTTTATAGCAGTGATCGCTGCAAAGTGTCTTTAAAAGTGCTATATAAATAAATTCTTATTCCTATTCTTATTCTTCTTATTATTAGGCCGAGTGCCAAATTCCTCTGTACCCTTTAAATAAGGACACTACTAAGTGATTGTACACCTTACACCTAACACTATTTGATATATTTTAAATCTCTTTTTTTTTATATACATAAGTGGAAATATAAAGAAAAACCTTTTTAAAACTAGATTTACAAGACTGTCCGAGAGCTCTGTTTTATTCTCCTCACCTAGTATGAATAAAATAAAGCACGGATTAACGAATTAAGTAAAGAAACGACCATAATCTGTAAATGTTGTTTGCAAAATTTATATATCTATCAATCTATCTCTATATCTATATATATATTATCAGTAATTTTAAAGTGGCATGGTGTATTCCCATCTCAACCAGTGAACACACAGCTAAATGTAATTGATCTCATTTGTGATTTTATTTGAGAAGACACAATTAAACTGAAACATGAAACTGTAATAAGATGTAACTACACTTATTGATTTTCTTGATCAACTGAAACTTTGGGCATGTACACAGGAAATGTCCTGTCCTTTGATGATCATTAAACAGAAAGATATCTTAATTATTTTGATCGTTTAGGTACAAATACTCATTACATCTAAAATAATGACAGAATCTTCACAGAACTAAATTTGGCCTATGGAAGAAAAGGCCAGAAAATATTGGAATTAAAACGGACATTGTTCATAAGCGTCAATCAGTTTAAAATCAGTTTTGATTTTACTGTTGCAAACAATATCCTAACAGTAAACCACAGTTCCGTAAAAGGTCCGTAAGCTCTGCAAGCACTCCTACTGACACTGGATTAAATCATAAAATAAACAGCTCTTAGATTCTGCATTTTATTACAGTGCACTAAGTTAGTCAATGTTTTCAATGTTTTCAGTAGTCAATGTAATATTGTAGAAAAGCATACAGATGGTAGAAACTGAAGTTCGTTAAAACCACATCAAAGACACTTCCTTTACTAACCTCAGACACAAACAACATTTGAGAAAAGAAAATAATCTAAAGATTTAATTAAAAAAGATAATCATGTCTATTAATATGTGTAGTAATGTATTAAAAATGACAGCCAGACATTAATTACACTAAATTCACAAATTTACACACATGCATGTTTCTAGATCTAAAAGCACTCTAACAGGATGATTAGTTTAGTTAATAAGAAGCTGAATGACTTTGACAAGGGTCAGACAGTGATGGCAGGATAACTGAATAAGAATGTCTCTAGTCCAAGAAATAACCACTGGTGTGTAAGGAGCAAAGACTAGCCTGTCTGGTCCAATCTCACAGAACAGCTACAAATTGCTGAAGACGTTTTATGTATTATTCAATAAATGTAAAAGAGAGCTTTCTAGGTAATACCAATAATAGTAATATAAAGTAATAATTAAAATATTTTTTATGAATAAAGTTAAAAATGTGTCATTATTGTTTTAGCACCAGGCTGGTTAGTTTTGTTATCGAAGTAAGCTTTGAAACATAAGAAACAATCAAAAAAATGCTACAAAGTTATACCATGATTCTGACTGTGAAGTTCAACAGCTTATGGGAGCTGCACAAACCAACCTCATTTAATCACATTTTTTTTATGATCATGAAAGAAACTTTCGGAGAGCTGTGTTTAAGCATTTCTAATTTCTTGAAAAAAAAAGAAAGAAAGAAGAAGACGTCATAAATACTCTGCATAAACATGCACAGCTGGATCATTTGAGGGGGAGACAACAAAATACTGTAAGCCACAAGGTACACCTGGGCCAGGATTTACTTAATGCGCAGACACCAATGATGAACAATTTTGTAAGATGTTACCGAATTATTCAAAGGTTCAATTTGAAATTCAGATATAATTAATATGTAATCATTCAAATATTTAAATAATGGATTTAATTTTTTACATGATAAATATTTGTTAACTCCATAATATTTACGTAAAATGCATCCAAATATGTATTCATAAGCAATATAGTATTACTAAGTGCTATCTTACTACAACAGCTAAGGCTCTATTAAATGTCAGATAATGACACTCCTTAGCTACAGTAATTCTTAGCTACTCCCATTATTATGCTTGTGTGTTTTCCTTCTCACGATGAGCTGTATGTAAATCATCAACTCCCTCTGTATCAGCTGATTTCTACAACTGGCTTTACATCCTGACCAGAAGGGTAGGGATAACTTCAGGATTATTCTCTCTTTTCAGGTACACCACTCAGAGGGACTTCAACACACATGTTTCTTTATGGACATGATGTATATGCGTTGACGGATGCAGGGCGTTAATGCATGCTGAATGGGGTTTGTGATGTTTATTTTACAGTTTAAGAGGTAAAACTTTTCTGTAAAATGTTTTAAGAACCTCTGAATTAACTATTGAATATATCGTATGAATGTATTGATAATACATGTTATGCAGTATGATGTTCAAATTTGGACTGTAATGAAACATGCACACACAAGCAAACGCACACAAACACGCGCACACACACACACGCACACGCACACACACACACACAAAGAGCATTTTTATACATTTTTATAGAATACAAGGTTTCAGTAATGCTGTGTAAAATTATTGGATTATAAATTCATATTAGTAATAATTAGTGTGTGTGGCTAGTGACAGTTCCACCTTGTTTAAACAACTCCTATTTTTGACGCTGATTTAAAAATTTTAATGAATACAGTTTTAATGTACTTGGATGATCATAATGGGACAATCTAATCAATGACTTAAAAACATAGTACTTGACATAATATACACTGAACCTCTGACATAGTAGGCAATGAGCCTATTAATTACATAAGAGGTTTTAAGGTAGTATTTTTTTAAAGTTAAATTTAAACACAGTTAAACACGAACCTCTTACTTACTCCAAAACATATGTATATAACGTGATGTCAGATGCAGTGGCTTGACAAGAGAAATAGTTCTATTATTCATACCTCCTGGGTGTGGCCTGTCAAAAATGTGTTCCCTCATGTGTAAAGTTCAGCACATGCAGCACAGAATCCTCACAGAGCCGTGTTCAGAAATGGCTCAACTATACAACTTACTGTACATAGTGAGATACACAGCACTGATACTCACTGTAGTTACAGGTAATTACTCTTCAATTAAGATTATTAATCTTTTATTAATAATAATTATTATTAATAATTATTAATAATTATTAATCTATTATTATAAGATAAGATTTTCTTTTTTTTATTATAATTTCTCTGGTTTGTAAACATATTTAACAAAATGTTCTTTACAGTAGGCAGTTCTGAAGATAACATTTGGCCGACAGAAGCCAACATGTTCAAAAAGGAAACAGACACTGTTACTTTGAAATGTTCATATCAGTCAAGCAATGAATACATTAGGCTGTACTGGTACAAACAATACCCTAACAGTGCACCACAGTATTTACTGTATAAAGGCGCGAGGGAATATTCAAGCCTGAAGAGCACTCCTGATGATCGGCGATTAGAGTCAGAAACAACCAGAGTCTCTACTGAACTCACTATCAGAGGACTGAAGCTCTCAGATTCTGCACTCTATCATTGCGCTCTTAGAGTAGGAGCACACTAATACAGAGTCAATGCAATGCTGTACAAAAACATAACAAAAGTTTCTAAAACCACATCAGAGATAATATTTTTACCAACTCAATAACCACAGATGAACATTTATACAACCACATGCAGAAAGAAAAAAAAAAAGAAAAACATACATGACATACACATGAATGCACTCAACTTTCAATTCTAGATTAATAGAACAAACATTTTCTGGAAAGAGATGAGGTGTTGAAATAAAGGGTGAGCCTTTTTGACGATTTGATCCAAAGACTCAAGGCTTCATTCACAGGGTTTTTGTATCGTTACCATGAAAGTTCCTTGTTGTTATCAGCGTTTAAATTATACTGCTTTTTTCAGTTTCTACAAAATAGTAACAATAACTATTTTATTTACGTTTTAATACTTCAGTGGAACCTCGGATTGTGAGTAACACGGTTTGCGATCGTTCCGCAAGATGTTAAGTAAACATTTCATACATACAGCGGGTGGCAGTAGCGAGACGCCAGCTGTCAGAAACGCTAAAGAAACAGAGGAGCAAGACGCATCAAACTACACGTGCACAAACGTAATTGACTCTCTGCCTGTGTGCGGTACCCCCTGCAGTTTTGTCCATTTTTGGGCAACAGGGATATACGTGGAACCCCGGATTGCGGGAAATGTGGTTTACGAGTGATCCACAAGACGAGCAAAGACTTTTAATTTTTTACTTGAAAAATGAGCAAGTCTTGGTTTACGAGTGCCGAGTATCATATATCACGCATGTGTTGTTTTGACACCAAACATCACGATCACAACTGAGCCAATGATTTTTCTCTCTCTTGTGCTGCGGAATTGTGGGTAATCGTCTCCCCTGCTGGGTCTTAGTGCTCGTCTCTTACTGGTATAATCTCCCTCTCTGTTTCAGCGTGTATCCTATATGTGTGTGTGCGTGTGTAATTTGACACCGACACACACACACACACACACACACACACACACACACACACACACACTTTCGTGTTTACATGCGCTCCCCGGCTTTACACACATACAGACACACACGCTCTGCTTTACACAGAAAACTCTGCTCTGTCACGATTCTTTTCAAAGGTAAAGTGCTGGTTCATTTGTTATTTAATTTTTACTTTACAGCAGTGATTCCGTTAGTATGCGCTCACGTGAGTGTCATTAGAGAAATTACTTTTTTTCCCATTAAAACAGTGCTTCCATTGTGTCTGTGTTTGTTGTGAAACTTAAAAAGCAAGGTGGGGGGAGGGAGGAGTTTTACTGTGTAAGACGAGGCAAGGGAAGTGACTAATTCCACACACACACACACACACACACACACACACACACACACACACACACACACACACACATACACAAATACACAATGCCTGCGCGCACAAACGGAAACACTTATCTGTCAGTATTTATTTTTACTTTTAAACTATTTCTTTTTATGTATTTATTTTTTGGGGCTGTTGAAAGAATAATTTGAGTTTTCATTATTTCTTATGGGGAAATTAGATTTGGTTTATGAGTGTTTTGGAATACAAGCCCACTTCCAGAATGAATTCTGGAAGTGGGCTTTACATTCAAAAAAATTAAAGTCGGGTTTAATTACTTTTTTAAAGTTGCATATTAAATATTTGTTTATTCAAAGTAGAATAATTAGTTTACAAGAAAACATTTAATTAAGGCTTAAGTAATCAAAACAGAATGCTTTCAATAAATTACATTTTTGTTAGTTAGGCTAAATTAACTTTAATTTGTCAACAAGTGTCACACAAATGACTTTAGTAAACTCAACTAACATTTGTATGTTATTCACAACAACATTACTGTCACAAGCATTTATGCAGCACAGAAATCGAGAAATTGAGAATATTATGGTCCAACAATACAAAAGACATACTGTACAGAATTTACAACATAACATGTTTTTTTCCCAACATTTTCAACTGTCTTGACAAATTAAAGAGAGGGAAAAATTGTGTGCTTAACATAAATAAATAAATAAATAAATAAATAAATAAATAAATAAATAAATAAATAAATAAATAAATAAATAAATAAAAGTTATCTGGTTATCTTCAACTTTTCTTTCTGGACATGTTTAACATAAGAAAAAAAATCATGTCACCCACAAAAAAATAGAAAAAAAAGGTTCTCACTGTATGAAAAAATAAACATTTTCTAAAAAGGAAAATGCACAACCTTGTCCTTAAGGTCAATAATACTAACAAAAATTAGTTAATTTACCATATTAACATAAAATTTACTTAATTTACTACTATTTCTAGCTATCAAACAGTGTTTTTCTGTTTTTTTTTTCAAGTTTCTTTAGCGTTTCATGACAGCTGGCGTCTCGCTACTGCCACCCGCTACAGTATATGCATGAAATGTTGACTTAACATGAATGGTTTGTGATTAGACAACATGTTAGGAATTTGTACGGTCAAATTGAGACATAATTACGTGAACCTTAGTCAAAAAAAAAAAAAAAAAACATTTAAGTCAACAAATACAATTATTATGAGCATACTGAAAACAATTATATTATGTAAAGTGCACAACCTGCCTTCTTCATTTTTTTGAGTGTATGATTTATTTATAACTCTTCTTCCTTATTATAAAAACAATAATATTATTATATAATATTATTATGAAAATATAATATTCTTATTATATAAAAAAACAATATACTACTGTAGTTGTGATATGACAGTTGACTGTAGGGCAGATTCATTAGAGCCACAAAGTTTTAGATGATTTGAAGGACTTTCACTGCTGGATCTCAGTTTGCTGCAGAAAAGCAATTTAGAGCACCTCATCAAAATTATTTAGTCTCTAAAAGTAAACACACAACAGATATAAAAAAAAAAAAATCACTGGGAACATCATCTTTCTTACCTCCACTGATTCTTTAGTTTCTTTAGAGTCCATCTGTTACATATTCTCAAAAAATACATATATGCATCAACTAACCTTGTGAAAATCACAAGGATTTTTAGGAACCAAACTCAAAAAGGACACTTGTCTGCATGACAAATCCTATACAGGAAGGACATTCTGAGCCATCCATGATAATCTCATGGTTCTCTCTATGCTGTCTTTATGGGGCTATTGATAAAATCTGAATTCACTGAATACACAAGCTTCTCTTTTCCTCTAACCAGTGCATTATGTACATTAAAACATAAGTTTTAATTAAATAAAACTTTCATTTCAGTTGTTGTTTGCTTTTTTGTCCTCCATGCCTGCCTGACATGGACCACCCTTGACAGAATCATTTTTGATTGGGAAATACCAAAGCTGCCTCATTTTTTTTCTTTGAAATGGGCCTGTGGATACTCATAACATTTACCTTGTCTGCAACTTGTGAGCACTGAAGTTAGTTAGTACTGAATTATGTCATTATATACTGTAGTACATCTGGTGCAAGACCTGTGCCAAGTTGTTGCATGGATTCGGTCATCTGCTGTGGGGACCTCTTGATGGGAGCAGCCAAAAGATGAACAACAACTGATAATATTGACAGCATTGGCCATTTTTTCCTTCAACTGCGATCACGTTTCTGCCATAAGAGGTTTCCTTCTTATACGTGGTCAGGAGAGTGCATAAATATTTACCTTCTCGAATGTGAAAGAACTTCATAAATTACATTGTACAGTATGTGTAAAAACTGTTTATACACAAAACTATGCATAGGCACAAAATATACTGCAGGAATGTTGGAAGCAGGAAACCTAAATCAGTCGTGCTGAAGTTTCATGTCACACTTTAAACTAACCTTGTATTAATAAACTGCACATTACTATATATGCTTATGAAAATGTACTTTTATTAAAATGTGTGCAGCTGAACATCTCGACAGCAAGCATAGTCCATTTTATTCTTTTGTTCCTGTGACAGATAATAATTAATAAATTCCATGCAATTATATTTACACACAATGTAGCAACTAGTTAATATGAAAAAAAAAAAAACAGTTACTCTATATTTAAATTCTGTTTAAACTGAAAGTTGGACTGTTTAGTATTTTAATGATCCTATAATGTTACACTTGCACAGAGCAAATATTGTCACATTTAATGCCAATATCACACAAATAACTAGGGAAGCTTCTGATAATAGTGACCTGTGTATTATTATAAAAAATGCAATAGTTGGTTTAATTATTTCATTTAAATATCTAATTATTACTCAAACACCATGGTTTTATATATAAAATTATCTATAAAATATCTATACATAACTTCTAAGAGATTGATTGCCACAACTGACTATATAAAAGTAGGAGGAGCTACACTGTAAAAAAAATTGGAGTAGGATTTGCTTGAAAAAAGCTTGGAAACAATTTTCACTCAGAAAAGATAAGTAAAATTGCAAGAATTAGCAAAGTAAAAACCACACCATAACTTAAGAATTAATTAAAGTTTATAAAAGTTAAGTTTACTTGGGAATTTCCAKTAAATATTATTGAYGTTTGTTCATAAATATATTATGATTTATTGCACTTTTTTTTACACAAGAGTCCTAGTTATTTTTTTGTTATCATGAGTAAGCTTTACTTTAAATATTATTTAAATATTACTTAATTTGCGGTGTAGTATTACTACTGATGTTTTCAATAAAAAGAAAAAGACAGACATTTTCCTTGAGTATTTTAATTTAAATTAAACATCTTTATCACAGATTTTTAAATGTTTTATATACAAAACAGAGCACAAAAATTGAACGTGAGCTGCTTAACTGTAATCTTACATACAACACTGTGATGAAGCAAATAATAAATAATAACGTTTTCTCTCGCAGCACTTCACAACTGCATTACAACGTTCTGCATTACAATGTTAACCAATACAGTACAGAACAAACTTTGCTCGAATTTACATTAACAAACTTTTAAAGAACATGATCAC
>QMIH01002461.1:26534-43478 GCA_003987875.1 Clarias batrachus | reverse complement strand
TGCCACAGATTGCCCCCCCTACATAATCTCTATCATATATTATATTACAACATAAATTCATAGGTTTATTGTTATCAAATATGATATAACTATTATAATTAACCCTTGGCACGTGACAGGTGTCGAGACCATGAATACAAATTCTCATATAATGTTTATTTTTATTGGCACATTTATTTTACAGGTATTTGTCGTGTAATACAAAAATGCTTGCACTAAATAAATATTTATGATGGAAAATTGTACGAAATTATTTTTATTATTAAATAAGCAATATCAAAAATACATCTTGTATATAAAAAATAATTTATATTTTTTTCCCTATACAACATGTAATTTTTTTTATAATGCTTATTTTATAATCAAATCCATTTGGTCTAATTTGTCATTTCTAAATCATAAACCTAGAAATTTCTGGTCTAATATAATATTCGACGGAGATTAAATAGGGGGGGCAATCTGTGGCAGGGGGGCATTTTAGCGCATAACACCGGGTCGTAAATATGACGTACGAGGCTTTACGTGTTCTAATTAGAAAACGAGTATTTATCATCCATAGATCATTTATTCACACAGGTGAACACATAAGCAATTGGGTTGTACTGCCATTTGTCACCACGTGCCGCTCCGCTCCGCTCGCGTCCGGCAAAGTTTATTTCAAAGTTCACTGTACATTAAAGTTCTCTGACGATTACATGTAAAATACAGGACAATTGTTTTCGACACAGATGCTAGTTGCTAATAACTTTTGTTTGTGCAAATCAGTTGTTTTAGCGAACTCAACTCTATCAACGCGCAGTCTATGGTTAAATCTTTAACCACCAGGACGGCTTAATAGCTCTATACTTTACTGCAACCGTAACTAAATTGACCAATAAACAAATATTTCATAACTTACCGCGTATAAACCTTCTTCGAGAAAAGATCCGTTGGTTTTCTTTTCTTCTGCGCGCCACTTCTGACCCAGGAGAGCACGCGCATAGATTGCCTGGCTTCGTGGAGTAAGCTTTACTTGAGTTTGCCATTTTTGCATAAGTTCATTAAATGACAAAACACAAAGTAAATAATACTTGGTCATTTCCATTTGAGTTTACTCCATTTGAATATTATGTATTCAAGTGCAATACATTACAACAGAACCTCAAATAGCTTATTGAATTAAACGTAACATTTTCAAATAAAAAGACAAAATAGAATTTGTTTGTAAAATGTACTTAAATTATACTATCTTGATTTACGATCACAAAAAAAAAAACATTTTTTACAGTGTACAGTAGATGTTCTGAGAGACTGTTTAGAAAGTTCCACAGAGATGCTGCTATTCATATCTAACACAAGATTTATGTCTACTCACAACAATCATGCTACTCTTCTTTGTCTTCATAGTTTTTAAAAACATTGGTAAGTTGTTTAGATTCTGGTTATATATTACACAAACTTTAAGTAAATATTGAAGAGTTGGCCTGCGATTTGTATGATAATTTCATTGGTTTAAAAATGGTAACTTGCTTAAACAATTGACATAAAGCTGATTGTTCTTGCAATGTCTTTACAGCAGGTGCTTTTGGTGGCAGCATTACGCCTCAACAACCAAGTCAAGGCAGCAACACCACACTGAGCTGCACATATGATGCATCATCAGCTGACTATCTAAACTGGTATCGACAAAAGTCTCAATCAGGACCAGAGTTTTTGCTGATGATTTTTGTGTCCTCAAATTATGTCACTAAAGCTAATCAACCGGACCCACGACTATCCATCAGACTTCGAAAAAAAGATCAAGTAGATAAAACTCACAGACTGTACAAAAAGTGAAGCCTACTTTTTCTCACAGCAGGTGGAGCTGTTTAATTATTTCTTTCAAATCCACTGTTACTTGGTTTCCAGGATTTTTGTTGCTTATTTTTTTTGAACAATCAATAAATATTATATAACACTACGTTTAATATTTGATCTCTGCAGCTTATTTAAAAAATCACATTGATCTCATCAGTATAAAAAAAAAAAAAATTGTAAACAGTTTTATTCCATAGAGTGACATCACCCTCTTCATCTTATGTTTTAATGGTCTTTCACTTTTAATGCATTATATTGTTTATAGAAAAACCTTTGGGCAGAATAAATAAATACATATTATTTTGATACCATAATACCATTTTTCACATACTCACTGAACTGTGAACTTGTGAATTGTTAACGGTTATCCCAGCCTAGGAAGTTTGAGATCATGGCTGACTGTATACTGTATTAGTGGGTTTGCTCATGTTACTAATCCTGTGTTATTTTGGTCTGTTTAAATTTATTTATTTATTTATTTATTTATTTATTTATTTTTATTAAAAAAAAAATGTTTCTACAATTATGCAATGCCTGCAATACTTCATTATTGACACTGCCTAATAAATGCTTACGCCATGTTTACTAAGACTGAATGTAAAGCAAGGGAGGTTCAATAAGAACCAAGAATCTTTCAGCAACATTGGTGGTGTGCTACGTGATGTTTTAGGGCGGAGCCTCATAAAACCTTTAATCATATTAACGTATCAGAGTACATGAATAGGATTGTCCTTCAACTAAGATCATTCATCATGTTCACGTCTATATTCATGTGTTTGTTGCTTTCACTAGGTGAGTTACTGTAAATAATCAATGTAAAAGACCAAAATAATCAATGTAATGTAAAAAGAACTAAACGTAAATATCAGCCTACTTATTGTATGTAATTCTGAATTAACAGTAACATACTTTCTCGTCTATGACAGGAGACTCCATGGCAGATCCAGTGGAACCACTTGTCACTCATAAAGTAATAGATGAAGGTGCTGATGTCACTCTGTCCTGCAGCTACAAAGGCTTTAGTGGATCTGCATATAGTCTACACTGGTACATCCAACATCCAAAATTGCAACCCACATTTCTTCTTTATATCATTGTTAGTAGTCGAAGTCTAAGTCCCAACATCCCACCACGAATGTCTGCTGAAGTTAATAGCGATAATAAACGAGTGGATCTGCTCATCTCCTCTGCTGCTGTATCAGACTCTGCACTCTACTACTGCGCTCTGGAGCCCACAGTGACAGGAATGCCAGCTGCACTCTACAAAAACTTTGACATACTGTAGTTTGGTATATTGAAAATAAACCCTACACACCAATCTTTGTCACATCCACTATAATCCTAAAAGACATCTTGTGCATCTGTACTATTGCCTGATATGGAAATTACATTGTGTTTCAGCTCAGGGTTTAATTTTAGTCCGTTTTTAAAATATGATCAACTCATGTTAGATATTTGAAAACAAACTGTAAATTAATTTTACAGTTATATACCAGTCAAAAGTATTTACTGATTTTTTTTCCCTATATAATAACAGTATTTGTAAAAACAATATGTAAAACAATGTTGAAGGCACCTAAAATATGCAATCCTTTAAACACACTGTAAACCCTAATGCTCAAAGTAATTAAACATATTGAGTACTGTTAACTTAAATAATTACAATTAGTTCAGATTAATAGACATTTATTGATATTTAGAACTTTTTGGTATTTATGAGTTTGTCGAAATGTCACTTTTCAAGCTTGCTTAACAAATTTGTATTTTAATTAACTGTAAGTACTCAAGTAACTGTCACTTAAAGTTCCAACTTAAAATCTTAGTCTCACCCTAGTGATTTTGTGTCTGACATCATCAGAGCAATAGGGCACTGGTGGCTCAGTGGTAGGAGTTTCGCTTGCCATGTGAAAGACCCGGGTTCGATCCTGTGTCTGTCCCAAGCCCAGATAAAATGGGAGGGTTGCGCCAGGAAGGGCATATAGTGTAAAACCTGTGCCAAGCTTGTATGCGGACTGGATTGTCTGCTGTGGCGACCCATTGCTGGGAGCAGCCGAAAAACCAACAACAATTTATTTGATTAACGACTAAAAATAAATTATAATTGCTATTAAATAGTATGAATTTGGCTACTCAATAATGCAAGTAAAGAACGATTAATATGAACGAGTACAACAAACTCAAAAGCTGATAGTTCTGTTTACTTAAAATTGGAAACATCATTATTTAAAAAAATATATGTAACCGATTACCGAATTTTTTTTTTTTGCGTTTTGCCAAGTTATTCGGGTTTACAGTGCAGTTGATACTGAGATGTGTTTGCTACTTATGATCTGTAAGGCCTTCATGGTGGCTCTAATCTGAAGTCTTGTTAATTGGTGATTTCGTAGGCTGGTCGATCTAAATGAGGTTCATTTAGAAAACAATTCACAAATTCAATGAACTCAATTTTATGTTTTATAGTGCTTTTAACAATTGTCATTGTCGCAAAGCAGTTTTACACAATCAATCAGCTCTCTCTAGGCCTCCACTTGCGAGATGTTACAGCATCACCCGGGAATCGAACTCACAATCTCCGCATGATAGGGTAAGCACTTTAGATGTTGTGCAGGTTGACTGGGGTCAGAGCGCAGGGTCAGCCATGATGCAGTGTCCCTGGAACAGGTAGGGTTAAGAGCCTTGCTCAAGGGCCCAACAATGGCAATCTGGTGGAGCTGGGGATCGAACCACCGACCTTCATGCTGTGATGTTTATGCTTTATGCTGTTGTACATCAACTTAGGGAAAAACAGTGCAGGGGTAGCTCAGTGGTTAAGGCATTGGACTGCGGTTCAGAAGATCCCAGGTTCAAACCTCACAACCACCAAGTTGCCACTGTTGGGCCCTTGATCAAGGCCCTTAACCCTTAATTGCTCAGACGTAATGAGATAAAAATGTAAGTTGCTCTGGATAAGGGCGTCTGCTAAATGTAAATTATGCTACAACGAAACTTCCTAGGTTTTGGATAGGAGGTGCTACCTTAGGTGAAGTTCAGCACTCACAGTGCTATTATACAGAATCCTCCCAGAGTCGTGTTCAGAAATGGCTCAACTAAATAACTTACTGTTCATTGTAAGATACATTCCACTGATGCTTATTGTAACAACAGGTAAGTCAGAGTTCACAATTAATTAACTGTATGGAACACAATTTGATAGTATTATTTTTTGTTGATGTTTCTTTTTTGTGTATTTTTACAGAAATTGTTTAATAATTATTTAATTTTATTGTTTTTATGATTATTTATACTAAATATTTTTGTTTACAACAGACAGTGTTGCAGATAATATTGGGCCGACAGACAAAGATGACCATGCTGTGGGGAAAGAAAGAGACACTGTTACTCTGAAATGTTCATATGACTCAAGCAGTGATAGAGTTTGGCTTCACTGGTTCAAACAGTATCCTAACACACCACCACATTTTTTACTGTTTAAAGGTGCGAAGTCAGTATCAAGTTCCGAGTATAATCCCACTGGCACTCGATTAGAGTCAAAAACAACCTCAGGATCTACAGAACTTACAATTAAAGATTTACAGATGTCAGATTCTGCACTCTATCACTGCGCACTTCAAGTAGGAGCACAGTGGTACAAAGTTAATGAAACCCTGTACAAAAACATAATGCTAAAAACGAAAGAAGATGAAAGATACTTCCGTTACCAGCTTATCAATTAACCACATACAAAAACACTTGGTGGTAATGAGCCACTGAGCAAAAAATAGAAAATTGAAGTAAAGAGAGATAAACTACACAATAATCAGAGTAAATGTGCATTTCTATCTATTTTAGATTTTATCTAACTTTTTAATAAATCAATCATCTTTATTATGCATTTATGTATGAATGCCTTAGATATGTTGTTACAGTATACAGTACAATGTTGTTACTTTTGTGTGTGTGTGTGTGTGTGTGTGTGTGTGTGTGTGTGTGTGGATTGACACATCATCCAGGATGTACCCCTCCTTATGCCCAAAGTCTCCTGGGATAGGCCACAGTAACCCTTAACCCTGTAGAGGATAAGTGGTACAAACGATGAATGAATGAATGAATGAATAAATGAATAAATGAATAAATGCATCTAGCTGACTGTATTTCCAACATTGAGCATCATGCCAGAGAAGTATCTCTTGGTACCAGTCACCAGTTTCTCTTCCAAATTGCAGTGGCAACATTTTAACCTGCCATAATGCATTAAGACCGAAGCTGTAGATGCGCTAGCTAAGTGTAAATACTTTGTCTGGTAAAGGACTGCCCTCCTCAGTAGGAAACTGAACTACCTTGTCAGATAATATTTGTTTAGTTTATATTTTTATTTGCAGAGTGTGCTTTTTAAAGCAGAATAAGGAAAACCTATAACTGTATTTTATTTTAAGTGAAGTTAAAGTTAAATTAAGTTTGATATTCTTATCACAAACAGTTGGAGAAAGATTCTCAGAATTAATTCAGATAGAAATAGTTACATTTTAATATGGGTTTTTATTTTATAGAAGTTTGTATCTGCATGATTTACATCTGTATATTTTAAACACAGAAGGAAACCATGTCTAAAAGTGCAAACATTTCCAAAACATTTCAAACGAATCATTTGGTTCACTCTGCACAAATACCTGAGATATCCTGTACATATTGTTTTTTTATTTCTATTCATGGCAAAAATACTTCATATTTTTTATATATTTAAATAAAATATTTGGTCCACATTGCCAATCCCTGATACATACACCTTTATTTTTTATTTAGTTATGCTCTCTCTTACACACACACACACACACACACACACACACACACTGCAGTTATATATCTCAGATGTGATGAATATGCATAATTATGAGTAGGTGGAGCTAAAGGAAAAGTTTTAGTTGATAATCACATTTACCTCGAAAGCTTAGAAGCGTGAACTAAACATCAGTGATAACAATGCTATTCATCTCCGTGGTTTTCTTTTTTCTTGCTGATATGGGTAAGTCATATATAATGCAAATGTTTTTGTATAATTATTAAGATGCACAATTTTTCATCCATACGTTTCATTTCTGTTTCAAATTTCACAATAAAATGTGTATGTTTTATAAAAACATACACATTTTATTGTGAAATTGTGAAAGCAAAGGCAGCTGATAACAGCATTAAGCCAGACAAAACCAATGTATTTGTAACTGAAGGCAGCAACACCGCACTGTCCTGCACATATTCTGGATCAGTTTTGTATCTCCACTGGTATCAACACAAACCTGGATCAAGACCTGTGTTTCTGCTGATGGTTGATAAAGACAGTGGATATATCACAAGGGCTCAAACGCCTTTTCCACAATTTTCCGCAAATGTTGATAAAAAGAATGAAACAGTGGATCTGCTCATCTCCTCTGCTGCAGTTTCAGACTCTGCACTGTACTACTGCGCTCTGACGCCCACAGTGACAGGAAACACAACTACACTGTACAAAAAGCACTACAGGTGTCTGGAGCAGAGCCAAGATTTTCTCACAAGATGGAGCTATTTGCACATTTGCATTTATTTCTTCAAATCACATATTTATAAAGTCTAACCATCATATCTGTACCACTAAATGATAAGTTCTGTTGTTGTGTTTCGTGAAGCCCAAATTATGTAAATGAAATTTCTGGTGCATGAAGGTGTAAAACTAATTGACATTTATAGAATACTTCAAGCATAGTATGGTGATGAGACTCTGCATTGAGGCATTTGAGTGGTTCAAACTTTTTTTTTTTTTTAAAGGGCGTACGTTATACATTGAGTGGAATGACTAATGAGTGGAATGACTAATAAAAAAAAAAATTAAGAAAATCTTGTGGAAGAGACATCTTTCTGTGGGAATTGTACATGCACTCATTCACAAACACCACTTGCAGATTACGGGAACTTGGCTGGTGGTTATTGTCAAGTCCTAACTTTGCTTCAAGCTATTTCCATATTAAAGGAATTCCTGGGAGGCAAGTGTTTCAGAAGTGATGCAGGCACTTACCATTTTGATGGTTTCCAAGCTCTAATGAACCATTAGAAAAAGTGCATTAGTGTAGCAAAAGAAAATAAATACAAATATAATACAGGTTGTGTAATTTTATTTAGGAATGATGCAGATTATCCTGATGGCATCATACAAAAGCATCATATTAATTATGTTGAAGATTATTGTTCTTACTGTCTCACTACACAGTTGGACTTTCAAGTCTGTGAATTGTTACAGAACACATTATTTGAAAATTGTGCCAACACCATATTGTACTGTAAACATTAAATTAACGAGTGAGCTAGCACTATAATGCACAAGATGGGATACCGCTGCCCATGTGTAGAATCATACACTGTTATAGGATGCTCCTAGTATAAGAAACATAAGATACATGTTTTACATGTGGGAAGCCATTCACTATGCTCTAGTATTTCTTTGGACAGCTTTCATTGGACAGTTGTGGCATAAGCTTATGCAATGTCACAATATTTATTGCAATATTGTGTAGTGACCAATCCATGTGTGAAATTGATTACTCATGCTCTTGGAACCACTCTTTCACAATTTACAAAACCTGATTTATTTGTAGGATGAGGGGTAGCTTAGTGGATAGAGCATTGTACTACAGTTCAGGAGATCTCAGGTTCAAAGCTCACAGCTGCCAAGGTGCCACTGTTAGGTTCTTTGAACAAAGGCCCACTGTCCAGGTGTATAATGGGATAAAAATGTAAGTTACTCTGGATAAGGTTGCTGCCTAAATGTACATTTATCCTGGATTGATCATGTTGTATTATGCCCTGGTCATTAAGTATATTCAGGTAGTCAGCTAACTTTTTTGGTTTGTGTTGGGGGAGGGATTACATACCATTGCTTATCCTAGACCTGAACAATTGACAAAACAACCCCAGAAAATAACTGCCCACACAGGCTTATACAGTATGCACTGGGCATGATGGGTGCATCAGAAATTTGCTTTGGATTACAAGCACATTTCTAGAACAAATGATGCTTGCAAGTTTTAACTGTACAGTACAGTGGAAAACAGAGACAACACTGTTACAGTACATTTGATATGTGGGAGATTCATTTCCTTAGGTGTGGGTAGAGTTTTTGGCCACATGGTGGCAGAGTGGGAAAAGTGGATTGGTATGCTTCACATCATATATTCATGTCAAAGGCATATAAGATTCACTTTGTTCAGACTTAAGAACAAATCTGACTTACGATCACGTTCCTGGAACAAGTCGGAAACTACAGTACCTGTATAGCTTAAATTGTCAGCATACCAAGCTCATAATGTCAGAGGTGTTCCAAGACATATGAATACTGCTGTTGATCAATTCAACATCTCCCTGAAAAATGTACACTACTGTCACCACTGTTCTCTAAAATAAGCACTTTTGTTAGTATATATGGAGTGAAGTGCAGCACGTTTGACTCTCAGGTGTGTAAATGAAGCACGACTTTTGATTTTTATTCTTTTCCCCCAGAAGGCATCACAATTTACTTTAGTTTTTCATTTAAGTTAACATTAGTTTACATTTTTTTTTTTTTTTTTTATGACATGGAATAATCTCTGAATATTAACCTGATTAAAGTCCTTGAGGTGCTCTGTGGCTGAAGGCTGTAGTCTTTGAGGGGAAGCTTTTACTCATGCAATACATCCATTTGGTTACATTTCACACACCACGCACATCAGTTTTGTTTTTCGATTGCAATCTGGTGGCAATTCATTTGTCTCTATTGAGGATTCTTGTCAGAAAATAAACATTATGAGAACACAGAGTACACTGTAAACCCTAATTCTCAAGTAATTAAACAAATTAATAGACCTGTATGAGTATTTAGAACTTTTTGATATTTATGAGTATTTATAACTTTAAGAACAAATTTGATATTTTAAGTAACTGTAAGTACTTAAGTAACAGTAACTGTCACCTTAACGTTCCACCAACTTAAAATCTTTCAGAATAGTGATTTTGTGTCTGACGTCATCAGGCCAGTAAAGTATAAAGTAAGAGGTGTACAAAGTGAACAGTGAGGGAAAAAGCAAAGTGAATCAGCCACCTGATCTTCTCTCTATCCCCCAAAAACTCCAAAGTGTCTAATGTTCCACTGCACTCACACCGTCCATGAGCTGATTCAAGAAGCTTGTCATGCAGAACATGAAGTTCCTGCTGCCCCCCTCTCGGGACACTTGCAGTTTGTGTATCGTCCTAACCGCACAGTGGATGATGATGGAATCACCACCACTCTCCATCTGGCACTCCTGGAAAATAAGAAGACATGAGTTAATTGACACCAGTTCATTTTATTGCTCATGAGCTGAGCTTGCTGGAGATGAACTCTTCAATCTGAACCTGGATCTTAGACTTCCTGACTGGGAGACCAGAAGCAGCAATTCCATCAGCATCACATTTGATGAGCACACAGCTGTTCATCCAACTGATTAACATTTGGTTACGTGTGGTCTGTTGGAAAATTGTTACTTTTTATCATGTACTGTGCTTGATTTGGATTGACTTCACATGGAAATGGTTGAAGTTGAAAATATTGCTGCATGCAAACTCTTAACATTTTGCCACAATCTGGGTCTATTTAAGCTCACCGCCTCAGAGTGCAGCAGGTGCAAAGTAAACTAAAAACAGAGAGACAGATGCATGCAAAACCACACCAATTAAGAATTGCACATTTCTTGTCTGTAGGTGTCACAGATGCACCAGTGACAGGTATGCGGCCAAATCTCTTTTTCGCTCCTTGCTCACTCCAGAGAGCTCACTTTGTAGACAGCCTCCTCTTTAAGCGAGTGTTTGAAGGGGCAGGGATGCTAAATCTGGCACATCTGGTGGCAAAAAGGGAAAAGACCTCTGCATTGAGGTTAAGGCCTCCTTCCCCAGTTGGGATCGCCACGGCAGCCACTGAAGGCGCTTTGGCCAATGTTGGTTGTGTTGCATTTGACTCCCATCAGGACTGGGTGGGTCCTGCTGGCTGTGACTACAACTATGTTTGTGCGGATTATGTGAAAGCGGTTGTCCACACATGTCCACTCCGCCATTTTGCCGCCATAGCTCTCTAGCCGAGTGCCTATACGCCAGCTGTGCATCAACCTTGTGGATATCCTCCCTGTTTTTCTTCCTTTTTTTTTCTTTCTTAAATTCCCCTCCTTACCCTACTTTTCTAAAAAATAAACTTGTTCCATGAGAAAGAAAAAAGGGTTTCTCAAAGTGTAATGCATACAAGATAATCTTATGAACCTAATCTTACTACAACTGATAAAACATGTGTGCACTTTAACTTTTTTTAATTTATCAGTTATAAATCTGGAAATTTTATTTGTTAAATGTATATATTCCTGTAAAATTGGTTTATACAAAAATAAAATTGACTTTAAAGAAATTAAAAACATATATTATATGTTATTTATTTTTGTTTGGTACTTATATATTTATTTGTTTATTTATTTATATTTGATAAATTACTTTTGGTCTATTAAAATATCACATTCACAATTCACATTCTTTGTGATGTGAAAACGTATTTATTTATTTATTTATTAACTTGGTGTTTTAAGGCTGTTAAACACAAGATGGCGTAAGTCAGCTATCTTATTGTGAGTGTTAAAGCTTCACACAACCCTGCTAGCATCCTGCAGAGCTGTTGATAGGTTATAAAATCTATCTTTATAAAATCTATTTGTACAATAAAATGCAATTCAATTCAATTCAGTTTTATTTATATAGCGCTTTTAACAATGTTCCTTGTCTCAAAGCAGCTTAACAAGAATGAAAAAAAAAAAAAAACAACTTTCAAAAAGAAAATTTATGGAAATGTGTATGTGTGAGAAAAATGTGTCTAGATAATAATGAGATGAATGAGTGAACGATGAATGAACTATCTCTAATGAGCAAGCCAAGGATGACGGCGACAGTGGCGAGGAAAAACTCCCTGAGATGGTAATAGGAAGAAACCTTGAGAGGAACCAGACTCAACAGGGAACCCATTCTTATTTGGGTGATAACGGATAGAAATTATACAACATCGTGTGCGTTATGCAGCTAAAAGTTCAATATACCAGAAAGTTCAATATAACAGAAATTATATTTGTGTAAGTTACACAATTCCATATTCAAACAACAAACACCAGCTATGTTATGCTCATTTAAATGCAGTCCAGAAAGAGGGAGACATACAATTCAAATAAAAGACAGTGTTTAAAATACACTTTTCACGTGATTAAAGCTTCAGCTTTACATTTAATTCAGCATACCACCAAGGGACACTGATTTTCCAGGAGGGCCATACAAATTCCAGAACGATTGAAAATTGTTGGTGTCATTGAGGTGGGGGTCCAGTATGTTTCAAGGGTCTCAGAATCAGTAGTGGAACCCCTGCCCACAGCCAGCAGCCTTTTTATTTACCCTCGTTTCAGTGAAATGCTTCAGATTTTTTTTCCCTTCACTTTAAACATTTTTAAAGCTTAGATCACATCCTCATAACTCTTATCAATTGAAATAATACATAATTAAATTATTGCAAGATTTCTCTGCTCACAGTTTGAGTTTGCTTAAAAGTGTGTCATAACCTTTTTGAGCCTGAATGTAAAGCCAGCAGCAACACACCAATCTGTCACTAACATGTGATGCTGAGGGCGGAGCTTCATGAATCATTATGATGGTAACATATTAGAATAAAGAAGAATCTCAGAATATTTTCATTTTTCAACACCAATCAGGATGATTACACTTATATTCCCATACCTGTGGCTTTCACTAGGTGAGATATCATTGACTTTTTTTATTGTTTCAAGAATTAAGTGTTGAGTTTATGAATAATTAGTCAGTGTGGTGTTAAGAAACAGGAGAGTGTGGGTGTAACATATTCAGTAAGTTGCAAAGGGCTAAAATCATTTTGCTCTCTATTACAGGTGACTCTATGGCAGATTCAATAAAGCCAATTTTCACTCATAAAGTTGCAAATGAAGGTGATAATGTTACTCTGTCCTGCGGATATGAAACAATAAGAGCTACAGACTACTTGCAATGGTATAAGCAAAATCTAAGCTCTATACCAATGTTCCTTTTATATATTACTCCAAGCGGAGATTTAAGTCCCAACACCCCTCCTAACATGTCTGCTAAAGTTAAAAAAGAAGACAAACAAGTGGATCTGCTCATCTCCTCTGCTGCTGTATCAGACTCTGCACTATACTACTGTGCTCTGGCGCCCACAGTGACAGGAAATCCAGATGAACTGTACAAAAACATTGACACAGGTTTATTATACTGAAAGCATCTGTTGTTTCTTTCTGTGTTTAGGATTTAAAAACAGTTTAGACAATCGTATTGGCATATAGTTCATTAATTACATCATTAATAATGTAATTAATTCATTTATCTTTTTAAACTACTGTATTGTGATCTTAAACTTGAAAACCCACAGAAAACTTAATAAAATATGGGCAGAACATAAAACTTTAAGCACAATGCTCAAAGTGCTCAAAGCACAGTGTATTAGTTCCAAAATAGGGAAATTAGACAGCATTCAGCAAGCAATGTTGGTGAATATTTGTTTTTACACATAAATAAATACATGATTACTTTAAAGAATAGCTTCACATTCACAAATCTTTAGACAGACCAACAGACCGACCATACACTGTAAAAAATAAACGTAAATTTTACGGTAAAAACTGGCAGCTGTGGTTGCCAGAATTTTATCGTAAAAAAACGTTATTGCACTGTAAAAAAATAAAGCATACATTTTACGGTAAATATACGGCAGCTGTGATTGCCAGAAGTTTACCGTAAAAAATATGGTAGCAATGCTTTTAGGTTGTATGGAATTGAACTCATTTCAATTGTTTTTTGTTTTTTTTTTCAAGCCTGGCCAGGAATCAAACCAAGACCCTAGCAGTGCAAGACAAGAGTGCTAACCACTACACTACTGTACTTGCTACTCAAATGTTGTCGATGTTGGAGTGCAAGTCGTGCAGGGGACGCGGGGAACCCGAGGAAGTCCAACAATGACAACAATTGTGTAGTAAACACAGTAGTGTAGTGCTTAGCACCGTTGCTTTGCACCATCAGGGGGTGGGTTTGATTCCTGTCCAAGCTCGAATTTTTTTTTTATTAAAATCCATAGGAATATACGGTATAATGAGTGTAATCCTGTACAACCAAAAGTGTTGCTACCTTTTTTTTTATGGTAAACGTCTGGCAACCACAGCTGCCGTTTTTTTTTTTACTGTAAAATTTACGGCTTATTTTTTTACAGTGCAATAAAATTTTTTACAGTAAAATTCTGGCAACCACAGCGGCCGGTTTTTTACTGTAAAATTTACAATTTATTTTTTACAGTGTACTGTATCAGACCACGAGCTACACTCCCCACCGTTCTTTTAGAATGGAGGGAGAAGCCAGCAATCCAATTCAAATATTACACATTAAAATTCTAAAATAAATCACTGAGCTGCTCTCTCTCAGAAAATTCCTTTTTTCATTTACTTTAAATTTGTATCAGAAAGTGAAAGTAAGTTTGTAATACACTTTTAAATTGTTTTTATTTCATGGAAATTTTATGGAAGTTGCTTTAAAATACCAGTAACAGCAATGACAACAGAATATCTGCTGACTCTTACACAGGCAAAGCAGTTTAATAATAATAATAATAATAATAATAATAATAATAATAATAATAATAATAATAATAATACATAAATAACAAAAAACAATACACAAAGAAAAAGGAAAAAATCACTTTCAGACATGAAATAAAAAGTGCACTGTAAACCCTAAGTAATCAAACATATTTTGCTCAAAGTAATTAAACATATTGTGCAGTGTTCACTTAAACAATTACAATTAGTTCAAATTAATGGACCTTTTTGAGTATTTAGAACTTTTTGATATTTATGAGTTTGTGGAAATGACACTTTCAGTTAAGTTAGCTGAACAAATTTGATATTTTAAGCCACAGTATCTGTCTCCTTAAAGTTCCACCAACTTAAAATCTTTCAGCCTAGCGATTTTGTGTCTGACATCATCAATGTACATGTAAACTGCACGCATTGAATTGTTTTAATCAAGATGGTGGATTGGTCTGTCTTCACATAATCTGTACAAATCTGGGCATCCTAAAGTACCAGAGCACGAGTGGCTCAGTGGTAGGTGTTTCACCTTTGATGCGGAAGACCCAGGTTCTATTCCCATACTGCAGAAATTGGTAAGTCCCAGAATGCACAAATAAAAACATTAAGTGAATAAATTTTGAAGTGGTAATGATACAATACAATAGAATTGCCGTGAATTTGGTAAATGTCGTCCTAAGTATTCTAAAATAAACTCCCTCAAATTGATGGAGCACTGAAAATTAGTAGTTGACTTCTCTGATAATATCAGAGAATAATTGCAATTATTGTTTAGCAAGATTTCTGGTTTCCTTGAACAAGCAACACTGCAAACTAATTGAGATCATCAGAAACAAGGGAGGAACTGTCAGAGAGAAGACCAGAGATATAAGTTCTTGATCTGGTATGTACTTGCTAAAAAAAGCAGAAATTAGCTTAGTGTCAAATGTAATATGGTGAATGGAAGTCACAGGAGCTTAGCAAGGCATCCAAATCAAGTTGGCTGTGATTCACTAAATTAAAACATAACTATAAGAATAAAACATTTTAGTTTAACTTGTTCACAGGTTTGTTTGCTGTCTGAATACAGGTTTCAATGTCTGCCTGTTCATTTTATCATGCTTCACAAGCGTAACGTAATCAACAATGCTATGTTTGTATTTACATGCCTAGAGCCT
Source organism: Clarias batrachus (assembly GCA_003987875.1). Classification (NCBI taxonomy): domain Eukaryota; kingdom Metazoa; phylum Chordata; class Actinopteri; order Siluriformes; family Clariidae; genus Clarias; species Clarias batrachus. Next base: position 27,829 of record QMIH01002461.1, on the reverse strand, counting down.
GGAGGTGAATGTATGAAGAGAGTATCTCCTGAAATGTCTTATGGTGTATTTAGTAGAAGATGTGGACCAACTGATTAAGCACTGGTAAGCATTTGCTCATGAAGCATTTCAACCTTAGGACTGAAAATGTTACTGAATTGATAAATTACCTTTGCTCAAAGGTCCAACAGTGGCAGCTTGGTGGTGCTGGGGTTTGAACCTGTGAGCTTCAAATCAGTAGACCAACATCCAAAAACCACACAACTACCTGTGTCCCTTCATATTGACAAATCCGAGGTCAGTGGCATTATCAGCTGCAGCACAACCCTTACTCAGGGCCATTATTTTTTTTTAATCATAGTATGTATTTACATTAGTAACATACATGCTCCTAAACCTTGTGGAAAGCCTTCACAGAAGTGTTGACGCTGTTATAGTTGCAAAGGGCCAACATCATATTAAACCCTATGGATTAAGAAGTGGATGCTACTCGAGGTCATATGCATGTGTACAGGCAAGCGAATACTTTTGGCAATATAATGTAATATATAATGTGTGTGTATATGTCTTTCAGTTGTTTTGGTCTATTCATTGACATAATTAAATTTAACTTGATGCACCATAATCCTAGGTGTATTTTTGCACTCATAGAGAGCATTTTTGCATGTGATTTTTACATGCATACATCAGACATTGTTTTGCCAAATATGCGCTAAACTTGAGCTAGCCTGTAAGCTCAAACACACTTTTGTGGCCCTGAAGAAAATATTTTGGGAACGTATTCTATATTGACCTCAAAATATAAAATTTTGGTCACTTTATTTGTCAAACAATTGTCAGGTTTTCGCATGGTTAGCCAATAGGTTTATACAGTTTTTAACCGTAAGTTATTTTAAAATGCATTGTGTTTTTTTTTTTTGTTGTTGTTGTTGTTGTTGTTGTTGTTAAATATTTTTTTTTGTCTTTTAATTGGAGAAATAATTTAATAGTACAACAAAAAGAAAAAATGGAAATAAATGTTTTTGGAGGAGAACTTGTTTGTTCATTGTCTGTATACTATACACATTGTAGAAATGTTTTGACAAAAATTGTCAAGTTTACGATGTTTACATTGTTAGACAATGTGTATTTGAAGATACTGTACATATTGTAAAAATTGTTGTATTATGACAATAAATTGTCAAGTTTGATGCTTGAAGTCATTTATCTTGGATGATAATTATACATTATGAAAGTAAATAAATTCCTTAATTTTACATTAATATTTTAAATTGTATTTGGATGGATTTTTGAATATATATATATATATATATATA
>QMIH01002461.1:6768-23235 GCA_003987875.1 Clarias batrachus | reverse complement strand
TATATATACTATAAACCTTATGGTATTTGACTGTTTACTTTTACCCTAAGATTCCCCAGAGTCAGCAAGAATACAGTTAACACCAACAACTATCATACCATCAACTTTATGAGCATTTTTATAAAAAAAAAAAAATTATTAATGGATTATTATGACACATATTAGCTCTGAGTTTATAATATTGTTTGTGGCAGGACTGATAAAACACTTTACATCCACACTTTACAAGTAGGTGGGGCTAGATACAGTAAGTGAGACAAACTGTTTTACATCATTTGCATTGATGTCTGCCGCAAGAGAGACACATAGAACAAACATGCTGCTTTTCTTCTCTGTGTTCATATCTGTTACCACTGTTGGTAAGTCATGTACTATTTACATAATTAAGGCAATTTTAATTCCATATTCATGACATGTATATATAGTAAATCATGATAATATAGACACATACTAATATATATACATATACTATAATATATACAGTAACAGCGACCCTGCTGTTACAGCGGCTTAATAATATTTATAAATTTATATTATGGGATAATAACTTCTATTTTAATATTTTAGATTATTTATGATATTATTAAAATGATATTAAATATATATTACAATGCCTTTTCAGCAGATGCTGTTGATTCGCTCATTACGCCAGATCAAACAATCATAACTTCAGTTGAAGGCAGCAACACCACACTGACCTGCACATATGATGAATCAGCTCTCTATCTTTACTGGTATCGACAAAACTCTCAATCAGGACCAGAGTTTCTTCTGATGATTCATAAATCCACAGAACGTGTCACCAAGGCTGTACCATCTCACCCTGGACTATCCATCAAACTTCATAAACGAGATAAGAAAGTCGATTTGGATCTCTCCTCTGCTTCAGTTTCAGACTCTTCACTGTATTACTGTGCCATGCAGCCCACAGTAACAGGAAACCCAACTACACTGTACAAAAACTTCTGCATATGGAAAAAAAAATCACATTGTTTTTTCAGCAGGGGGAGCTGCATGGCTGTTTGGAACAACAACAACAAAAAAATGTTAATATGTTTCTAGTCTTAAAATGCTTTTGAGTATTCTTTTGACGTCCTCAAGTTGAACCTTCTGATACCATGCTATGGTGAAAGTTAGGGAAATCACATTTTCCCTATTCTAAATATTGATGTAAAAAAAAAATTAACTGTAGCTCTAGACTTGTGTCTGCGTGATGTTCCTAAAGTGGCTTAACAAGTTTGTCTCTATGACAGTTTAAATTACACATACCATTATCTTTTATATTTAATAGTCATTATTCTAACATCAGAATGCACTTCATCCCTTATCCTTACAGCACACAGACAGTAAAACTCAGGATTATTAAGAGAATATACCACAATAGTACAGCATTAATCTAATGGCCTTCAATTAGTCACACACAAAATTAGGACAGCTTATAAAGTTTATCAAATTAAATGTTCAAGGAAAGAGGTGACCGCCATCCACAAATAAACAGACTATTTACCAAATGTAGGAATGAAATTAAATAAAGATGAATATTAATTAAGATTAAATAGAGTAAACAAAACATTTATTAAAATATATCTCTGTAGATTTATATCGGTAAAGAATGTCGGTAAATGTTATTATACTATTGTTAGCTCGAACCGATTAGTCCAACTGAGTTGAAAAGAGGCTGTCCATGAATGGTGATAATTGACAGGTACAGCACTAGGCTGTTTAACTATACAGTATGTATCACTAAATGTCACAAGTTGAACTGTCGATCACCAGAATGGGTGAAAGTCCAGTACTGGAAAAAAAAATAATTGAGAAAATACATCTGATAATGTGTTGTTCTGACACAAGGCTGAATCCCAAATTCCCCTTTAACTCTTGATCAAAAGCATTAAATTGTGGGTGGAACAAGGGATTTTACATCTTACATAGTGCTGTAGTGTACTAGCTTTGCATTTAATGTTATTTTTTATTCAACCCCAAAACCTGGACATTAGCTGGTATTCTAAAGTTGAATAAGTGGAAAGTAAATTATGTAAGTTTATCAGGACTGTCCACCACCACCATGGTTTATCCTCTTTACCTGTTGGCTACATAAGGTACCAGTAAGAATTTAAAAGTATGTTCAGCCCTGTTAATTGCACTGTTAAACTGTTGGTTGCTAACTGTTAGCTGAAAGGAAAACCACTCAAGGCTTGTTAGTTCTGTGAGTTTTGCTGTTAAATAAAGAAAAAAAAATCTAATTTTGGTGAAAAAATAATAAATAGACATGAAATTGATATGAAAAGGTATGGTGTTTGTGTAACTGTTGTACAAAAGCGATATCACACTTGAAGTCATACTGGTGTGCTGAATATCACATGGCTGTTATATGTGCCCAAATAAAACAGTACAACAGCATGACTTCAAGTGTGATATTGCTTTTCTCCCTCTCATGTGATCATACTTAATTACAATTATGGTATGACATAACTTATAGTGATAACTCTAACTACTGTAGGTAGGTAAATAAGTATTTAAATGTCACTAATGTATGTGTGCTGCTAGTGCCAGTTCCCCCTCTTTTAACTAATCCTACTACTTATACTGATTTAAATAAGATATATTTAAAACAAAATCCCTCTGATGATCATAATGACTCATATACTAAATTGTCTGACATTGTAGAAAGTGGTCCTCTTTATCATAAATATCAGAATTTTTTATATCAAATTTTGAGGCACAACACAGGCCACTAACTACAAAACATATGTGATGTGAAGTGGTGTCAGATGGAGTGTGCTTCATCATACTTCCTGGGTGTGATCTTCTAGAGACATTGTACCTCATGTGTAAAGTTCGCAACATACAGGACTATTATACAGAAGACTCATAGAGCTGTGCTCAAAAATGGCTCAACTATACGACTTAATAAAATCTTTTTTATTATTTTATTATTTTTTATTTTTTACAGCAGGCAATTTTGGAGATAAAATTGGGCCGACAGACAGAGATGCCAACATTGCCAAAAGAGAAACAGACACTGTTACTCTGAAATGTTCATATGAATCAAACAGTGAATACATTGCTCTTTACTGGTACAAACAATTTCCTTACAGCACACCACAGTTATTACTGTATAAAGGTGCCAGGTCAAGTTCACACCGAAAGAGCACTCCTGATGATCATCGGCTAGTGGCAGAAGCCACCAGAGACTCTACTGAACTCACTATCAGAGGTGTAATGCTCTCAGATTCTGCACTCTATCATTGTGCTCTTAGAGTAGTGGCACAGTAATACAAAGTCATTAAAAAGCTGTACAAAAACATAATTATGTCTCTTTTAAGTTAATAAACCCAAATCAAACATCACTTCCTTTACCAACTTATCAGTTAACCACAGACACAAACAACATTTACAACATATGCTGTAACAGAATTTAACCATAACAACTACACATCACTTCCACACACCTATATATTTAATTGTGATTTGATTGACACATCAGCCATATTCAGGTGTTAATCATATGCAACATTTTAATTAATCTTACTTACTTTTCTCTTGCCAGGTTTCTTAATATTTTTTTTTTCTCTGCTTGTACACAAATTTTAGAGTTTAGAAATTAATGCATTTCAAGGGTTTAATGATTACAATTACCCATATAGTCAGCTTTGATGGAAAATGTTCAGTTTCATTTATTAACCCTAAAACGTCTATGCAGAAATAGGTCTAGATTTTTCAACCAGCATGTGTTTATGATGTGTTTAAAGATGTGTTTATGATCACTCATGCTGTATTTTAATAGGCTAACATTTGCTAAGAAGCTGCTTATATTTAATTGTTGGTTTTCAATGAAAAAAATATATAATATAAAATTATACCAGACTTTGGGGTCAACTCTTTTTTATTTTACTATAGACTGCACATACTGTATATGGTTGAAGTGATTATACAGTAAAGGCCACATTTTGATGATTTTTAATATGAATCATCGTGCATGTTATCTACTTATTATGTTTTAGTTAACTTACGGTAACATTTTGTAACTTTCTTGCATATGAATGGTAATTTTAGGGCTTTTGAGTGCTTTTTTACCTTTCTTACTATTTTTTATATATATATATTTTTCTGCCACTTGTGCTACTTTTTTGTAACAGATACTCAGGGTACCTACCAAATGCAAGGATTAAGTTAAATGACAAACATTAAATAATTTTTTTATTAAATTTGATAAAGACTAGACATATACAGGCATCTGTCAAGAGGTTCTATAAATGATATTATGATTATAAATTGACCAAGAAATTAGTTAGTTAACTCTAATTAGGTAAGTAGCCAAGTAGATAAATCTATTGCAGGTGTATTGCTAGTGCCAGTTCCCACTTTAACTAATCCTATTCTTTATAATGGTTTAAACAATATATCTTTTTTAAATTCAGTTTTACTGCACTCTGATGATCATAGTGACACTTTGACATTAATCTTTCATACTAAACTCTCCAACATAGTAGAAAGTTAGTCTATTTATCACATCAGATGTTTTACAAGTGAGCATTATGAAAGGACATGAGTGCTTTTTATGTTCAATTTTAGGCCCAGATGCATTGGGTTGATCAGTGAAACTATTCTTACTTCCTGGGTGTGGCCTTCTAGAGATGTGCAGCAGTTCAGCAGCTACAGCACTATTATACACACTCCTCACAGAGCGGTGTTCAGAAATGGTTCAACTATACAACTTACCGTACATAGTGAGATACACAGCACTGATTCTCACTGTAGCTACAGGTAATTAATCTTCATCACTTAATGAATTATGTTATTTAATACCTATGCTTGAAATATTAAGTTTTATTTATTTTTTTTACGATTACCATTTGTTTGGTTTATGGACATATGTTTTCAAATAATTTCTTTATCTTCTTTACAGCAGTAAGTTTTGCAGATAAAATTGGGCCGACGGACAAAGATGCCAACATCGTCAAAAAAGAAACAGACACTGTTACTCTGAAATGTTCATATGAGGCAGATAGTGAATATGTTAGGCTTTACTGGTACAAACAATATCCTAACAGCGCAATACAGTATTTATTGTATAAAGGCGCAAGGTCAAATTCACACCTGAAGAGCACTCCTGATGATCATCGATTAGAGTCAGAAACAACCAGAGACTCTACTGAACTCACTATCAGAGGTCTAAAGCTCTCAGATTCTGCACGCTATCACTGTGCTCTTAGAGTAGTGGCGCAGTAATACAAAGTCATTAAAAAGCTGTACAAAAACATAATAATGGTTTATATGAAGTTTCTAAAACCACATACGAGATAATACTTTTACTTTTAACTTATCACTTAACCACAGAAAACCATTTCTAGTAGGACATGCAGCTGAAAGAGATACAAAAGTTTTTATTTATTTTTTAAATTTTTTTATCGAGTCTTCTAAACAAGACAAATTCAATTTACATAATCACACTCACAAATACGCAATCAAGCTCATTGTTTTGGTAATAAGAACCAGTGTGTTGAATTAAATGTATTGAGCTATTTCAGACTAGTTCATACATCAGTTCAAGGATTGATTTATTAATTTATAAAGAATCATTCATTCTTTTGTTTGTTAAAATAAAACCAAAAATTAAAAAAGTGAGAAAGATACAGTTTTAATATTCATAAAAAAAAAGCTGTTATGCTTGTGTTGGGTTTGTGAGTGCCTGGTTTCTAAATCTAAATACTGTATATATAACCCCTGCCACTAAAAGCTCTGTGTAGGTGCTTTCATGTTGTATATAAAGTTGCATATAAAGTTTTCTCAGTGGGTTACACTTTAGCCCCCCAGAAACCTTTAACATCCAGACATGTGGAAATAGCTTAGAGCAAGGTGATATGACATTAAGCCCCAGTCAAGTTCCTGTAATGTGCAAGGGGTGCTTATAAAACGATTGTGTGTACAGTTCCCTCAGACAGATGTTTCAATTCTCCAAGTTCTGTGACAAGTTATTCACTGATTTTCAGGGATCTCACATTCCTGTCACTGAATGTTCACTGGAAGGACTGGAACTACTTATCTACGGTGATGCTAATCTACTTACAGAAGTCACATTTTTAAGAACAGATTTTTTTTAACAAAATGTGCACTTAATTAAAGCAACTTTGTTTCATTAAAACAAAACACATGCACTTAAACACTCAAATGTCAAAATTATCATTTGATCCTTTCCATGTTTTTCATCTGGGGAGGATTATAAGAGTAGAATAAAAATCTACATTAACATTAGTATTTAAATAATTGAATTTAATAGTATGTAGTTTTGTATGAATACGCACCTAAAACTACTACAGTCTCTCTCTCTCTCTCTCACACACACACACACACACAAATCATCAAATTACTATTATGGCATTTAGAAATACTATTTTAGACCCTTTTGCACCCAAGCATGAACAAAGTCTAATGAAAAAAAAAAAAAAAAAACTTCTTCTTTAAATTGAGAATGAAATTATACAAATTGGGTAAAGAACGCGTCTTTTATAATCATTAAAGCTGTCAGTCATTTCGAAAACTCCCGTGTTAAACTGAATCCTTCATTTTCATCGCGTCTCCTGAGAGGATTTGTGCATACGTATCATACCTTCAGTTCTCTTGTTTTTAAAAAATGTCAAAACTGTGCGTGAACTGTTCTTTTGGCCGTTGCAAAAATGCGAACAGCGCGAAAAATGACACAAACTTGCGTGAGCCTGTGAGCAGTGAGTTACAATATTGAATTCTGATTGGAGAGTTTTAATATTTCATTTTCATGACAATTTAAAATAATACACAGCATTATTCATATAAAGGGGATGGCAAGGGGTATGATGGTTTTACAGAGGGGATGGTTTTTTTCAACAGAGGAATGCCAACCCCCACATCCCCCCCTCAAATCGAGCCTTGGATACATGTATGTACATGTTAAATAATTTATTGTTCTCAGTGCTGGTAAAATGGAAGGATTGTGTAAGAAAGAGCAAGATGCCAAGACACCAGGATGCCAAGATGTGTGCAGATTGGAAGATCCTCTGTGGTGACCCACTGACAGGAGAAGTTGAAAGGAAGTTGTTGTTCTCAGGTGAGGTGAATCCTTAAGGAGAGCTAGGTAAGCGCTGCCTGCATTATTTATTTTTCTTTTATACAGTATGTTTAGGGTCATTATCCTGCTGGAAGGTAAAACTTTGCCCCGGTCTCAAGTATTTTACAGACTCTAACAGGTTTTCGTCAAAAGAATCCCCTGTATTTGGCTTCATCGACCTTTGAACCACATTTTAGTTAGGTGTATCACAGTGAAGGGGGCTGAATAAAAATGCATACCACACTATTCAGATTTTTATTTGTTTTTATTTCATTTTTATTTTAAAAACCATTTATTATGTTCTTTGCACTTCAAAATTACAGTATGTGAAACTTTATGTTAGTCTCACTGCAACAGAACAGAATTTTGGTCATTCAGACAGAACAGAAGGAAATGTGGCTTTTACAGTAACCAACAAAGGAAACTTCCAGAAGAGTATAAATTTATTTATACAAAATGGTTTTCTCTACAGTTCTGTTTTTTACCATGTTCATAGGTAATTCCTTATTTTAATGATTTATATAAGTAGGTGCATATTTACTTTCAACTGTCACGCTCCGGGGTTGTGCGAGGCATAAATGCTGAGGATCCAGGTTTTTCAGGGAAACGATTTCTTTATTAAACAAACACAAACACAGGGAAATAAATGAAACAMAACACTTGATATRAAAAACGAAACTAAAACACGTATAGAACAAACAAGAGACATTTACTTTCAAACTCAAATGTAACAAATRCAAGACAAAAACTATAACTCAAACACAACTTATATAATGAAACTAATTATCAACTCGGATCAGGTGCGCGCCCACGTGACCTGACCGAGTTGCCAACCGGGAAATGAAGTCTAACACTGAAACTAAAAAAGAACTACACAACAAAAAACACAGGGCGCTTTGGCGCCCTCTAGAGGTTATCCCTGACATCAACATATTAAGCAATAAGATATTAACAACAATGAACTTAACATGTTTCTGTCACGCCACATCAAGCCACGTCCCATTCGGCTTAACCAATGCACCCGCCGTTTTCCAGGCCCTTATCAATGACGTCCTTAGGGACTTCATCAATAGTTTTGCCTTCGCTTATCTGGACGATATCCTGATTTTCTCACAATCTGTGAAAGAACACAAGCACCACGTACGCCAAGTCCTACAATGGCTACTAGAAAACAAACTTTACATCAAAGCAGAGAAATGCGAGTTCCACTGTACCTCCACCTCCTTTTTGGGTTACTGCATCTCTCCTACAGGCATCCAGATGGACCCCACCAAGGTCAAGGCGGTCATCGAATGGCCAGCGCCCTCGTCAAGGTGCGAACTTCAACGATTCCTGGGGTTCGCCAACTTTTATCGCCGCTTCATTCGAAGTTACAGCACAGTGGCGGCACCACTCTCACCTCTTCTAAAACCTCGTTCCAATGGAACCCACTAGCTGAGGCGGCCTTCAAGGACCTCAAGCATCGCTTCACCACAGCACCCATCCTCATTTCCCTGACCCCGCCCACCAGTTTATCGTAGAGGTAGACGCATCAGAGACCGGAGTAGGAGTTATTCTGTCCCAAAGATTCCGTGAGGATAATAAACTTCATCCTTGTTCCTTCTTCTCCCGGCGACTCACACCCCCAGAACGAAATTATGGCATTGGAGACCGTGAACTTCTGGCAGTCAAGCTGGCGCTTGAGGARTGGAGACATTGGTTGGAGGGGGCGGAGCAACCCTTCCTCGTTTGGACTGACCACCGAAACCTCTAATACCTAAAGATGGCAAGAAGATTAAACTCACGCCAGGCACGATGGTCGCTATTCTTCTTCCGCTTTCAATTCACGTTGTCATATCGCCCCGGTTCCAAGAATGCCAAGCCTGATGCTCTTTCCCGACAGTTTTCTACCCCTCAAGACACGCCCACACCAGAAATGATTCTTCCCCTTAACTGCCTCGTAGCTGCTACGTGACTGGACGTGGAGAACCTTGTCCAAAAGACTCTCAATTAAGAACCAGGTCCAAGCGTTGTTCCCCCCAACAAACTCTTTGTTCCTGCCTCAGTGCGGTCTCAAGTGTTGGATTGGGCCCACGGTTCCAGACTGGCTTGCCATCCGAGAGTAGCACGCACCCTTTTCCTCCTACACCAACGTTTCTGGTGGTCCACCATGAAGGAGGATGTCAAAAACTTTGTGGCATCTTGCGATGTCTGTGCCAGGAACAAGGACACAAACCGACCTCCGGAGGGTCTACTTCGACCCCTCCCCATTCCTCACCGCCCCTGGTCTCACATCTCCATCGACTTTGTCACCGGACTACCACCGTCACAGAATAACACATGCATCCTGACCATTGTGGATAGTTTCTCCAAGTCAGCCCATTTCATCCCATTACCCAAGCTTCCATCTGCCAAGGAAATGGCTGAGCTTCTGGTCATCCATGTCTTCCGACTTCACGGACTTCCCGTTGACATTGTGTCAGACAGGGGGCCTCAGTTCTCAGCCAAGTTTTGGAAGGCATTTTGCAACCTCATTGGTGCCACGCCCAGCCTCTCATCCGGATTTCACCCGCAAACAAATGGCCAAACTGAACGAATGAATCAGGAACTAGAAAAATCCCTGAGGTGCATGGCCTCTCGGGACCCATCTTCCTGGAGCTGCTTCATCCCCTGGGTTGAGGATGCGCATAACTCACTCCCGACTTCATCTACAGGCATGTCTCCTTTCCATTACTTTCCATACATTTTCCATAGCTCTGCAGCTGCTGTACTTGCTAGAGGCACCCCTGGTTAAGATGTGTTAAAAGCCTTAAAATAAATTCAGTTTTTATTGCAGAAGCATATTGTTGGCTGAAAATTGTAGAAAAATATAACGTGAATATAAAGKGAWTTTTAAGGKGAAATAAAAATCCCTRACTARCAAATAATTATTTTTCATAAAATAACCTGTTCCACAATTATTGGTACCCCTAACAATTCCTAGAAAATAAATGTAATTTAAGTATTTCTGTCACTTCTACAGTAGTTTACAAAGTTGATCAGAGTATAATCAACTGTACAATTCAGGCAGTGGGTACAAGAAAATAGCAACCCGCCTGCACCTGCCCATATCTACWGTGAGAGGAATCATTAAGAAGTTTAAAAAAACTGGAACAGTAGTAAACACGCCTGGACGAGGACGCAAGTTTATTTTGCCTCCACGCACAGTGAGGAGGATGGTAAGAGAAAAAAAAATTCTCCAAAGCTCACTGTTAAAGAACTGCGACAAATGATAGCATCTTGGGGTCACAAAGTCTCCAAAACAACCATCAGACGCCATATACATGCCAACAAGATCTTTGGGAGGCAGGCAAGGAAAAAACCTTTTCTCAGTCACAATCATAAACGCAAATGTTGGAGTTTGCTAAGCGCTACTGGGGCTTCAACTGGGACCGTGTTCTTTGGTCAGATGAGACCAAGATAGAGATTTTTGGCAACAAACACTCTAAGTGGGTATGAAAACATGAGTATGCAGAAAAGCACCTCATGCCCACTGTGAAGTATGGGGGAGGATCGGTGATGCTGTGGGGCTGTTTCTGAAACGGAAATGGTTCACCACACACAGAATCAAGCTCCTCCCATGGCCATCTCAGTCCCCAGATCTCAACCCCATTGAAAAGCTGTGGAGTGAGCTGAAGAGGAGAGTGCAGAGGAGAGGAGTCAGGTCACTGGATGATTTAGAGACATTGTGCAAAGAGGAATGGTCAAAGATCCCTCTTTCTGTGTTCTCTAATCTAGTGAAACGTTATAGGAGAAGTTTAGGTGCTGTTTTATTGGCAAAAGGGGGTTGTACAAAGTATTAAACATCAGGGGTGCTAATAATTGTGGCACCCATGATTTGATGTAAAATAATTCTTTGTTAATGTAGGATTTTTGTTCCACTGAATAAATGCACGTGAATTAAAGGTTGGAATTTCCTCTGTTTTTCCATCGTGGTCCTATGTTATTTAGAACAAAACTTATTTTTTTAGAAGCTAAAGAACACATTTTAACCAGGGGTGCCAATAATTATGGATGGCACTGTATATATCATATAATATATATATACCAAAATAATTAATCAATATGTTGCAGGACTTCTTGTTAGTCTTTTGGCTGCTTCGGTTACGGGGTCATCACAGCAGACCCTCTGATCCGCACAGTACCTTACGTTTTTGGGATAGGTTTTACGTCAGATGCCCTACCTGACGCAACCCTCCCATTTTGACTTGGGACTGGCACTGTATTCAGTGGCTGGAGTTTGGGCATTGGCTGGGTCTTCTGCATGGTATATATTGCACAGTAATAAGTTATGGAATAATTAATAATATATTACACAACCAAAATATATAAAGTGCACAGTAAATAAAATACAGGATCATTAATAAATGTATTGTACAAGTGATGAGAATATGTTGCACAGTAAATATGTTGTAGAATGATTAATAAGTAAATATATTGGACAAATAATCAAAATATATTGCACAGTAAATTACCTGCAGGATGATTAGTAAATATATTGCACCACTTATAACAATATTATATAATATAATATTGCACAAAAGACAGCAGACTGTGTACATGTGGAGAGACAAGGGGAGGGTTACTGTGAGTCCAACAGTCTAATGGGCTGAGGGATGAAGCTTTTACAGAACCTACTTGTCCTGGCTCTCATGCTGCAGAACCTCCTCTTAGAGGGCAGCAGGGTGAACAGTCCATTGAGAGGATATGTGGAGTTCCTGATAATGTTCTGGTCTTTAGACCAATTTCTTGGGCCAAATAATCTTCTCTGCCCTCTTCATTACTCTACATACAGTAGATTTCCTATCCGAGGTTGTACGGCTGCCAAACCAGAATGGACATACAACTGGTCACCATGCTCTATATAGTTCCTTGATAGAAAGTGGCTAGAATTGGAGATGTAAATTATACTCAAATTATACTTCTTGTACTTAATCTACTCCAAAGTGTGTTTCTGGTTAAAAGTGATCTGAAAAACGTGCTGAAAGTGGAGATGATCTCAGTAAATGGACGGGCACCAGAGGAGTTAATATGTACAGGCTTTTAAGCTCTTTCTTGAATAACTTTGGAAAATTAAGTGCTTTGTTTTTTAAAGCAATTTGACAGTGCCATCTTTATATACTACCAACAGTGTTTTTTTTTTTTTTTTTTTGCTTTGTCTTACTCCCATATGGACAAATGTATTGGTTGGATGGATCTGTGAAATTAAGAAATAAAATGCTGCTATAGTGTAGTGTATAGGTGGTGTTCATGTCTTGATGGATCAGAGTTTGTCTGGCAACAAAAGGTGGTTTTAATGTTTTGGCTGTTTGGTGTGTACATGCATGCATGCCATCTGAAGACATACATATAATAAAATGCACTTTGCCATCATGAAGGCTAAAGGAGGAGAAAGACAGTAAAATGGTACATTTATTATGAATAGTTTTTCTTCCATAGATGTGTATATACTATATAAATTGGCAAAAGTTTCTAATTATTCTTAGCTAACAGCTTCCAAGGGGCAAATTCTGGTTCTGAAAAATGAGTAGAAAATGTAAATGCCAAAACCTGCAGTTCATCGAATGGCTCCAAAACCCCATAGACCCCCATGTTAAAATCCCAAACTTATAGAAACAAACTAATAGAAATAAACAAATAGAAATAAACATGTTTGCTACTTCAAAAAATTATTTTGGTCTTCATAATTACTTTTCCCATTCTTGACAAATATACAAACAAATTAATTTTACCGCAAAAATTAGTAGTTTATCTTACCACAACAAATGAAGGACAGGGACAAGGAACGCCATGTAGGGTATGAATAGCAGAGTTCAATCAAATGCAAAGCAATGCTAGAAGTTCTGTTTGTTCGCTCATTTATGGATTATTTGGCATCTACGTGAAGTCAGTGCCTACCAAGATTGCAATAAGCAGAGATTTCACAGTTGAGCTTCAAAACTGCACTTCAGAAAACCTATGGGTGGCATCAGAAATGTTTTTTTCTTAAAACTGCACTTGAACTTGACTGATGAGACACGACTGACTCATAAACACCTTGAAACCAGAAACGTCAAATTATGTCAGTTATGCTGATCTGATTTACAGGAAGTCCAATAAAAGCTCCTTTTGGTTATTTTACCTGCAGTTGTATCTCTAGGGGATCATGCATGCACATCTTCTTGCTCTCACATTCTATGTGTAGAAATGTAGTCTATGCATAGTCACAGCTATTATTAAATGAGAGTTTCCATGTTGAAAGCAGGAAAATGTTTTTGTTCCCTAGCTTAAAACTTTCATGCCATAGGAAATTTAATATAGATATAGTTAATTACAATGGAATAGACCATTAAATGATGTGAAATTGAACAGTTCAAAAATTAAAACAATAAATTCCTTAACTGATAAGTATTTCAACAGATAGTGCAGCAGTAAGCTTGCAATACGCCTGTAATGTTATAGTTAATAAATATCAAACTGTCCGAGAATATCACATAAACCAAAAAAAAAAAAAAAAGAAAAAAAAAGTAAACTGTGTAATATTAACAGAAATACAGCAAAATATGGAACAACTATCACACATGATAAACTGTGTTATCTACATTTAATAATTGTTTTCCTTATTACTAAAGTTATGTAAATTCAAACTAAATGAATGTGGAATGGTGGAATATAGATCATTATAAGATGAGGGACAGATGCCAGAATTGACTTTACTATGTAAAAGTAGGTGGAGCTAGGTATTGTGAGATATAGTTTAGACAGTTTCACATATGGCAGATGCTGGGACTGTATATCTTCGGCAAGAGAGACACAGAATAACCATGTTGCTCTTTTTTGTTTTAATAGTTGTTAAAAACATTGGTAAGTCATCCATTTTACTTATAAACTTTGTACTGTTACCTAAATATAATCTTTGGATGGTTAAAAAAAAATAAATAAAAAAATAAAAAATGTCCTTAAAAAGATGATAATAAAAATGTTTATGCTGCAATGTCTCTACAGCAGGTGGACCTAAACATAATGCATCCGTTGGTGAAAAAAAAATCCATATTTGATGGAATAGAACAAACAAATAGAAATATTTATTTTGTTGCAACAGGTGCTGTGGGGAGCAACATTACACCAGAACAAACCATCATATCTTCAAGTCAAGGCAGCAACACCACACTGACCTGCACATATGATGCATCATCAGCTGACTATCTCCACTGGTATCGACAAAAACCCCATTCGGGACCAGATTTTCTGCTGTTAATTATTGTATCTTCAACTTATGTCACTAAAGCTGAACGACTTGACCCACGACTATCCATCAAACTTCGTAAAAATGTAAACAAAGTGGATCTGGAGATCTTTCCTGCTGCAGTATCAGACTCTGCACTGTACTACTGCGCCATGGAGACCACAGTGACACATGATGCAAACCACCTGTACAAAAAGTGAGGTTTTATGTTGTTCTCTCAGAAGGGGGAGCTATTTACCTGTTTCATTCAAATTCATTTTTTTTTTGTTAACAAACTTTAATATTATTTGCTTTGTTTAAGTGTTAATGCTGTTTAATGGTAGGTTAATGCACATTAGTCAATTGGTCAATTGTTTTTGATGTTCCACATCCATTATGAGGATAAAAAAATATTAAAATATGTTAATAATAATATGAAGTTAAATCATTTGAAATACTGACAGTTAATTATCAGTAAGCATCAATAATTATTATTATGATTCTGTTTAAATATCACTTGATCTAGAATGTGCTGTGGAAGGAAGCATATAAATGGGTGAATTATAATTATAATATGATTATATCATATTGTGTGCCACTAGTGTAATGCCAACAGTGTAACACAGCTTACAGTGACATTATAGCATGGCATGTTGTGGTTAAATTAATCTGTCAGACAAACAGCATGTACTTCAATTCAGTATAACAAGTATAATTACATGCAAAACCGCATTACCTGCCTGAAATTAAATGTATTTCAATGACGAATATGTTTTAGATCTACCTGTATCCATGTGGTATTACAGCCTTGTTGATGCATTAAAACATTAGAGCGTTTTGAAGCTGAGTAGAATGCTCACATAACGATAGCAAGATGAAAAGTAATTTAAAATACATAACACATTGAACCTTGATGTGGGTTCACTCATGTCAGCTAAGAGCATGAATCTGAATCAAGTCAAAGTGAGACTTTTGAGTTGAACAGGTTTATTAATGACTATGAGAGCAAAAAGATAATGCAATTATTAATGTGTATAATCCTCTATTACACTAATGCACATATCCCAGGGTTTTAATAGTGCTTGCATACCATCAAGCAAAAAAGTTTTCTCAGTATGCTTCCTGCTTCATGTCTGAACTACTGGTCTGACAGGAAATTCTATAATGGACCAAACATGTGGAAATGGTTTAAAGCCAAGTCAGAACTGTATGTGGGCAATGTGACAATGTGGCAGTCACTCCTAGCAAACTTCCTGTAATCTACATGTGGTGTTGGTGGTGAATGATTGCATATACTGTAAAATCCCCAAAGACAGAAGTCTGTCTTCCTTAAGTAGATGACAAGGTATCCATTTGATTTTAAAGGATCAGTCATTCTACTTGCCGAATGTTCACAGGAATGACTGCAGTGGGCTACAAATCACCTCTGATGTATGTGTAATGTATGCACTTATATTTGCACCATTCAAATGTTTTACTGAAGCTATGAATCTCATCACTGTACTGTGCTTGAAGTCTTCTGTGAAGCACAAAGTGTAAACAGGACACTGCACCAGGATTTGGGCAGGAGTGCCATATTTGGTAACATTCAACTACTGAGAGATCCATAAAAACTGCTCTAAAAAGTGTTCTAAATTCAAACATTGCATTTTATTATTTTGTATAAAGAATCAATAATTGGAAACATAGATTATACATTTGGGTTGCTGGGTTATATCTACTATGCTTTGTTACCTTAAACTGCATGTCCTTTAGTATACATACAGTCGTGGCCAAAAGTTTTGAGAATGAMACAAATATTAKTTTTCACAAAGTTTGCTGCTAAACTGCTTTTAGWTCTTTGTTTCARTTGTTTCTGTGAYGTACTGAAATATAATTACAAGCACTTCATACGTTTCAGAGGCTTTTATCGACAATTACATGACATTTATGCAAAGAGTCAGTATTTGCAGTGTTGGCGCTTCTTTTTCAGGACCTTTGCAATTCGACTGGGCTGCTCTCAATCAACTTCTGACCCAAATCCTGACTGATAGCAACCCATTCTTTCATCATCACTTCTTGGAGTTTGTCAGAATTAGTGGGTTTTTGTTTGTCCACCCGCCTCTTGAGGATTGACCACAAGTTCTCAATGGGATTAAGATCTGGGGAGTTTCCAGGCCAT
>QMIH01002460.1:55829-67711 GCA_003987875.1 Clarias batrachus | reverse complement strand
ACATCTCAGTTCCCCCTCATGTTTGTGTTTCCTTCTGGCTCTCCCTTCTAGTTTGCTGTTAAAGTTAGTCCTGCCGGAGTCCCTGCTTGCACTCTGCACTAAATATACATTCACCTTATACATGTTGACTGTGACCATACCTAACTGCCACCTCTCCTTCTCTTCTGCTCTCTGCTCTCTCTCTCTCTCTCTCCCTGTCTCCTTTCCCTCTCCCTGTCTCTCTGTCGAGTTATACATGTTGCTCCTGAGCTGCCAGTGATCCAGACCCCGCTGCCCTCTGGACCTGTCTAACTCGTCCTGGAGTCCTGCTTCTGGTTGGAGATCCCGTCACATGGATGCCCCGTGTGGTTGGCCTGGGATGTGTGTGGTGGCTGGGGATGGTTTCCACGAAGACTGGTGTCCTGTCCTCGATTGATGCTGACAGCTGTTCTCTGGGGACCTGTGACTTCAGTTATGGACAGTCAGTAGTTCTGGACTGGAATTTCCTACAGTCTACCTGAGCCTCCAGGAACAAACTGGACTCCTTTTAATTTAGTTTAAGCACATCTCCTGTTATACTGAACTTCCAGTCTTACACAGTATTATGATGATCAATCCCTGCTATCCATTATCACCGATGAGGATGGGTTCCCTGTTGAGTCTGGTTCCTCTCAAGGTTTCGGCCTATTACCATCTCAGGGAGTTTTTCCTTGCCACCGTCACCCTCGGCTTGCTCATCAGGGTCAGTCTTATCATTTTGATTCATACACATTCACATTTCATAGAAACTTACTTCTTTTGATTCTGTAAAGCTGCTTTGCGACAATGTCAATTGTTAAAAGCGCTATACAAATAAAATTGAATTGAATTGAATTGATTTGGTCTGACCATTTAGAATTGAGCATTGAGCAGCTCTTTGGTACAACACAGAATAGAGCTGAGGCGAAACAGGGGAGGTTAAAGATATTAATGCACTTTTATTATATATAAATGTATAGGTAAAGGAGCAGATCTGGGGAACTCATGGATGTAGAGTATTATGGTGAACTGGTATGTTTAGATGCTGTCCTCCCCACTCTCATTGATCACTCAGGTTTGTTGACGGTGAAGTGATTGGTCGCTTTACATCTCAGGGAACTCTCATGTCTGTGTTTCCTTCTGGCTCTCCCTTTTAGTTAAGCTGTCACAGTTAGTCCTGCCGGAGTCCCTGCTTGCACTCTGCACTAAATATACATTCACCTTATACATTGTTTGACTGTGACCATGCCCAACTGTTACAGTATCTCTTCTTTCCTTCTGCTCTCTCCTGTTCTCTTCTCTCTCTCCCTGTCTCTCTGTCAAGCTATTCATGTCACCAGTGATCCAGACCCCCACTACCCTCTGTCTGACTCATACTGGTGCCCCGCTTCTGGTTTCTGGCTTCTCGTCACATGGAGGCCCCGTGTGGTCTGTTTGGGATGCATGTGCTGACTGGGGACGGTTCCACTTTACCATAAAGACAGTCCTGGCCTCGGCTGATGCTCACAGCTCTTATCTGAGGACTCGTGACTGAAGTCGCTCGATAGTTCAGGACTGGAGTTTCCTACAGTCTACCTGAGCCTCCAATAACAAACTGGACTCCATATTAACTTAAAGACATCAACTGTTATATTGAACGTACAGATGCCTAACACACAGTATGACTGCAGATCAATTCCTGCCATCCATTATCACCCAAATGAGGATGGGTTCCCTGGTGCGTCTGGCTCCTCACAAAGTTTCCTTCTACTGCCATCTCAGGGAGTTTTTCCTTAACATTTTCACCCTCAGCTTTCTCATCAGGAGAAATCTAATAATTTTGATTCATACACATTTTTCACATTTCATACAAACTTCCATAATTTCCTGTGTAAAGCTGCTTTGCGACAATGACAATTGTTAAAAGCGCTATCCCAATAAAATTGAATTGAATTGTATACCATATAAAGCAAAATCATAACATTCATTTATACACAGGCCTGGAACAAAGTGTTAACCTGCGACATCCAGTAAACGTAGCAATATTTTACACCTAGGAAATCAAATTAAACTGAAAAGAAGAAAAATGTGTGGCTTAAGTACAACCGACTCATGCTTTTAGCCAATTAGGACTGGAGTTCACAGTCTCTTTATCAGTGCAATTACAGTCTCTGTCAACAAGCACCATGTATCCTCACCCCCCCCCCCCCCCCCCCNGTTCCTCTTCTTCTCTTGCTCGTCTTGTTCATGCATAACTGCTACCGCAGGCTTGAGTGAGCATCGTCATAAAATCAGTAAAAATGAAGGATGACAGCATGAGGTGGAAATAGCAGTGTGTGGAGGAGACAGCAAAAGGTCGGGGTCCCAGTCAGGCCATACGGATTTTCACATGCCACTGGTGTTCGACAGGGTTACATTTGATGCTCATAGTGTTTCATTTTCAAGTCATCTTATTGCATCGTGTTTACATGCTTCTACATGTGGTAATTGATAAAATAAAGCCATACTAAACATAATTTAGCATTTTTAAAGTTCATTTTCTTTTAATAGCTCTGATAATGCTGATGTTTTAATAGTGCTGATGCCATAATGTGCAAAGGCACACTTGTTTTTTTAAGTATTATTATCATTTAAAACATTTTTTCAAGCATCTGGGGTTCAAAAACTCATGAAAATTGGCGCACACGTTGGAATTTGCTGCCTGCAATAGAACGCCTGCTAGTCTGGGCCCTGAGCATGCCTCAGAGCCTTTACAAGAGAATAGCTCATACACACTTGCATTGCATAGCTCATACACACTTACACATATGATTCCAAAACATTGAGGATGCAAAACTGTTTTTTTTTTTTTTTGCCATCTCAAGCGGTGATGATGACGATAACCATATGCCGAAAAGTGGCTCATGACGTCCTGAGTGACCTCATATTGAGTCACATAAGCGTCAAGGGCTTTTTGGAGGTCTTAACATGCTCAAAAGGCACACAGGATGTGCAGTGCACCCGCGCAGCGATGGGGCATCATTGATGCTTGCAACTATATTTTTTCATAATTTTTTTTTCTTTAAACTATCTTCTTGTAGTTAGGGTTGATCCCCAAAAATGTGATTTTAGTGATTCCAACCATGGGAGAATTATGTGAAAAACAAACAAACATCTAGTGAATGACAGGGTGAAACCTTGTTGATGTGAGAGGGTTGAGGAGAATGGCAGACTGGTTTGAGCTGGCAGGAAGTCTAGACTAAATCAATGACTCTCTACAACCATTGTGAGGAGAAAAGCATCTCCGAAAGCGCAAAGAATCAAAAGGCAACGTTCTGATGAAAAACAGTGTCTAGTCTGATGAATCTTGGTCCGCTGTAACATATAGTTCGCAGGGTCCAGAATTTGGCATCAATAAACAGAATACAAGTTACCAGATCTGCCTTGTGTCAAGAGAACAGGCTGCTGGTGGTGAAATTGTGTGTGAATGTTTTCTTGGCACATGTTGTGTGCCTTAATAGGAATTGAGCACTGTTGCAAAGCTGCAGAGTATTGTTATTGACTGCATACGTACATCCCTCCATAGCCACAATCTCCTAATGGCTACTTTCAGCATGATGACTTGTGAATGCGTCATGTCACAAAGCACAAATCGTCTTAAAATGGCTCTATGAACATGGCCATGAGTTCAGCGTACTTAAAGGAGCCTCGCCAATCGTCAGATCTGAATCCAGTAGAGCTTTTTTGGGATGTGGTAGAAAGAAAGACTTGAAGCATGAATATATAAGTGACAAATCTTCAGTAAATGTGTGACGCAATCATGTCAGCATGGGCCAGAATTGCAAATCAATTTTCCAAACACTTGGTGAGTCCTGCCACAAAGAGTGAGGCACAAGAATCCTACCCAGTATTAGCATGGTGTTTCTATTAACGGCCAATGTGAGCCATAAGCTAGAGTATAGCATAATAGCATGGTGATGCACTATATGTTTAATGGAACAAGACTTGATCACAAAAAAAGCAACTCAAGCAAGATTAGACTGCAAATTAATAATCACCGGCCTATGAAGTGCACATTAAGTTTTGACACTAGGAGCTAACCAGCAACTTCAAGCAAATATAATCCCTATATTTCAGACAGAACATTGCAGACAGTTTATAAACAATGAAATGAGCACAGAGTCATGCAGACTCTACTACGCAGGCTTTTTATTGGTTAGCACTGTATAAATAAAGCTACAAAAAGAGCAACGATTGTGCAAGATAACATCATAACTCCTAGAACCCTAGAACACTGGCATTTGTAAGTAAATATAATGTACATCTGAATAAGTGTAAATTAGATTTGTTCTGACGGTCCTAATGGGAACACATCTTCTGTCAATTTTAATTATTTTAACAAAACTAATTTACTGGATATTAAGCCCTTGTTAAACTGCATTTCATCTATAGCTCTTCCAGCAAAGATGATCAACCACTCAATATCAGATAATTAGCTAATAATCTCAAGTGACTGGCGTGTGTGCGCAGACTACGCTGACCCTCGGCTTTAAGCTACAGGTGTGACATTAATATTCTGCTGGTGAGTGTTGATATTTAGGAGAGGAGGGATTGCTCTTGAGATATATTGGCTGTATTGATTTAGCATTTCCTTCCTACTGTATGTGGGCCAGCAGACTGGCGGTGGGAGGCATGGACCCAGGCTCCTCTAGGCAGGCGCTTTGCAAAGGACAAGCTTAATGCACGTCCTCCATTGATCCACTGGGTTAATGTGCAGCAGGGGTCTTAGAAAGGTCCGCTATCAGTCATATGCCGCACGCTGAATAGTTTCCATGCTGAGCTATTGAAGACAGCTTTGCTTAGCACTTACACAACTAAATCTATGAAGCTCACACTTCTTGACATACTGACTTCATGGCTGGCTTCAGCCGGACAGAGTTGGGATATCTACAGACTCTTTAGAGGAGCTGCAACATTGAAACCCCAACCCCTATTACTTAGCGTTCGGCTAAAACAGGCTCCTACTATCAGATAAATGTTAGAAAATGTTTTTCTTATTTTGCCATGTCTCAGAAGTCCATATGCGTAATTTTCACACTGCATTTTGCTGACGGAATGCTAGGACAATTTTCATAATGCAGATGCGCCTTGATTTTATTGCTGAGCTTATATACCAATAATGATACATTTTTTTTTTTGGTTGTGAATGCATTTATTACACCTAAATTACCAAACTTCATTAGTTTACAGGTGGGAAAATCCAATCTTATTATAAAAGTATTGAATATATTATGGATTTCACCTTGGCAACAAAGAACGCCATAGTGTAGAGTGTTTACCCATGTGATCACGTGGCTAACAGAAAGCTGTGGTTTTTTATCGCCACCCAGGTTTATGAGAAAGTATAGTACCAGCATATCCATACCCCAGGTAGAGAGCTAAAAAAATATTTCAAGGATATTTACTACTAAAAAAAAAAATTCACTTTTCCACCATGGTAAATTTGAAAAACTTTTTATATATAATACGTACAACCGCTGACAAATGTCAACACTGGCTATTAACATGCCTGCTGCGTCTGGGGCCACTGCCTGAAGGACCTGAAGGAAGGGAAACCTAAAAATGAAGTGAGTTTTATATTAATGGTTTTAAAGTGATGGCTGATCTGTGTATAGACAGTACCAGTCTAAAGATTGGACGCAGCAGACAAAAGTTTGGAGTTATTTTCTACACTGGAGAATGATACTGGAAATTTGAAAACTAGGAGATAACACATATGCTTTTAAATAATTAAGTAACAACGACAATACCAGAGTAAGTTATTTTAAGACATGAAGGTCAGCTGTTCTTTTGCAAAACATTTGCAAAATGCATCAAGCACCATGATGAATCTGGCTCTCACAAAAACTATCCAAGGAAATCAAGATCAAAACTTACCTCTGCTACAGACAAGTTGTTTATTTCGAGTTACCAGCCTCAGAAATCACTATTTAACAGGACTTCAGAGCCGTTATGAGACTTTACAGAGAGTACAGTAGCAGACACATCTCAATATCAACTGTTCAAAGGAGATTATTATTATATTATGCCTTCAACATTCTTTTACAATAGAGAAAGAAAAAAAAAAAAAAAAAACGACATACCATGGAGTTAGAAAGCATGTCCAAATTTTTGACTGGTAGTGTATAAATAAGCATTTACAAAAGTGAGCTACCAACACGCAATTATTCTTCTGTGCCTGAATTTCTATTGGGTATAAACATGGGATTCAGTGTACTGTGCTCTGTGGGTAATTATTATTCTAAGTAATTATGAATAATTATGTAACAAATGCATGAGTATAAATAAATATAGGTGATCAGTATGAATTGTTTAGATTTAATGTATTGCGTGCAAATGTAATTCAAATGAAAGTAATAAACAATAGTTTTAGACACTGAAACTGGAGGTTTTCTTCAATTTTGGGGATGACCAGACTTAAAATGCTTGAACTTTATTTCTGATTGAAATACAATATGCAATAGACAAACATATGATTTCAGGGCTTTTCCAGGTTGGAATAATGTCATACAGATACTGTACAGTATGACATTATTTGGACTGGCTAACACCAAGCTGTTATAGTTATGTGGCCATGATCATTTCCCTTAGCAATACTTACAAAAAATAAAATAATTGCAACAAATAAAAATAATCAACAAAAAAAGAAGAAATTACATTCAAAATAAGTCTTTAGTCTGCAACTATCCTAATGCATTTAATTCAGAATTAATATTAATTAATTAATTATTAATTAATTAATTAATTTTAGGAAAGAATGTGATGACTGAGTTACTGAATATTTTATCATTACAGGTATATGGATTTTTATAATTGACAAAATACCCAGCTTCAGCACTGCTTATTGCTCTAATGAATATTTAAATGCACTGCACTAATCAGAGTGGGCAGCAGCAAAACACCAACAAATAAAAAAAAAGAAAAAAAGTTTAGAATTAATGAAAAAAAATGTAAATAGAAGTATGTAGTACAAATTAATTTAAAGTTGATATATACCTTGACCCTGGTGTTAATGTTAATTTTCCATTTAATATTTGGAAACCACGTAACTTTTGAGCCATAGTGATCCTTCCAAGATGTGTAATTATTAGTTCATTTTTGTGCTTTTTAGTTCAAACTATATTAGAAACTTTACTTTGAAGAACTACAATATTTCACTTTTTTCCACTGATTTAAACCAAATTAAAATGTAATATTTCATGGCGCATTCCAGGTATTACCTTTTAGGTAAGTAAATATGAATTACATTTTTAAAGTAATCTGAGAGCATTACAGAGTAAAGATTTTATTTTTCCCTCCATCAATGTTAACATAATTTTATACAAAGCACTTCATTTTAATAAGTTGTTTAAATCACATGTTATACGTTTAAACCTTAAGTGTCACTTTCAAATTATAAAGTTTCTAAAATACAAGTTTAAAGTCTTCTGAATTCATTCAGTATAAAGGTAACAGACTGTAAAAGACTCACTCAGACAGCTGTGTCCATAGTGCACCATAAAGTCAGCACCAAGAGCTCGGGCGGTGAAGTCGTCGACACAGCAGGCTCCGTACGTCACGTCACCCATTACCAGTGTGTCTGCTTCTGTGAACCTGACACAAAAGCTACCCAGTCAAAAACAGTACATATGGACCGACCTCCTAAAACATACAACTCCTAATAGATACTATATAATTGACAAAGCCATTTTTTTTTTTTTTTACAATGCAGACATGAAGATCGGAATTTACATCTGGAGGTACGAACAGAACATGGCACCTTGGAGACAGACCTTTCAAGTTTTAGGTGTACATAGTAGATAGTAGTAGATAGTCTTCACATAAACATCATTTTGGTAGAGATTAATCATTGTTCCAGAAATTTTGTGGCCATCTGCATTCATTTCTAATCTAGGTTTCTGATTGTTATTGCTGATGAGTGGGTTGCATCTTATAATTGTACTGTATTTCTGCTCTTAAAATCGTCTTTGAACAGTGAATTGTTTATAACTTCCCGTCTGGAGGTTGTTGATGATGGCCCGACTGTCATCTTTAGCTTTTTCTTCACGGCCCACACAATTTATCTGTCATCAACTGCTTATGTTTTCCTTAGCCAAACTACTTGATGTCTGGATGTGAGTTGACCAGTGATTGCTTTCTTTTTCATGACATTCCATATTGTTGTATTGTCAAAGTCCAATCATTTGTGCAATGGATCTTACTGATCTCCCCCTCATTATGCACCTCGAAAACATTAATTGCTTTTCTCCCATAGACAGCTCTCTGGATTTATGTTGGTTTATCCTTTTTAACTGCATGCCTTTTTTTAACACACATTTTTTAACACACCAAGGCATCAACCAAAAGCTAACAGTGACATTTTACAATATTTTTCATCATTTGGATAATGTGTGGTTCAAACAAAAGGTGGCATGCTTTAATTATATAAATGTAAATATCACGAAATAAATGCAGATGTTCTGCTCCCTCATGTCTTTCTCATCCACGAAAACAAAATGTGTGTGTGTGCGTGTTATATAGGGGTGTATAACAGAAGAACTTAAAAAACAACTCAGCTTAGAAGTAAAGTACACAGAATAAAGTTAATTATTTACTGTTACTATTTACTCTCCTGTGAACAGCTAATGAATGAATATTCTTACTACCTTTTTCAATCCATAATGCTCTGTGAATCTTGTGAAATGGATTTAATCACTAGAGTAGAAGTGTTAAAGAAAGTATATGTTGATTAATAGTTAATACACTAATCCACTTGAACTCATAGAATAGTTTAACTCAATCATTTACACAGATTTTATAACTATTTGTTTTTTTCTTCGTTTTTTTTTTTTTTTACAGCATTTCCTGTGTAGCTCCAAGACTGTAATTCACAAGAAGCGCTTCTGAGAAGTGTAAGAAATAAAGTTTAGAAAGAACTGAACAATCACAGTTTGTTCAGTACAATGTAAGGTCAATCAATCAAGGCAGTGTAATATGTTGTAATAGGTGAAAGTGGACATGAGTTGGGCAAATCACTAACAAGGGCACCCAGGACAAACAGACTACGTGTCCAGGATAACAATTTCTTTATTCATAGCTATTTGGCAGACAAGTTCCTAAAAATAGTGGACAAAGACTGCTTTCAACTGCCCACAAAAAGAAGTAAAAAAGACTGATGTAGTTTGTTCATGTAGTCAATAGTGTGTGGCAATCATGCATTTTCAGTCCAGCTGCCTGAAAAAACGCACATCATCTTCACATATTTTCTGATCATCTATTAGACCTAATTGAAGACTTTTTTTTTTGTGTTACTAATGAAAATAACCAATGCGACACAAACCAAATAACCAACACAAACTAACAACAAGACAAGCCATACTCGATAATCACTTAATATGTGTAATGTGAAAAAACAGCCAACGGACAAAATGTTGAGATCATGCACTCATTTCTGTTACTCTGTATTAGTGCACTTAACTAGAAACTCAATTAACAGTCCAGTGTCGGAGTTACCTTACATTAGCTAACCAAAAAAAAAAAGAGACTGTGCATCAGCCTAAGGCATCCTTTTTGCCTGGTGGGTTTGATGATGAATTTATGACTTGTCCGCCAGCAGTGAATGAGCTTTTGATGCGCGTTCAAAATGGTGGTAACTTCCAATAAGACTAGGATGTTGAAATTTTTGCTGCGGGCTAATCTGAGGATGATCATAAAGAATCTTACTATGGGAAAATTACATAACTTCATAAGAACATGAAACAATAGCTAAAGATGTATCAATTTCTCTGGGATACAGTACACACAGTACTGTAGGTATTGGTTCTATAATACCTCCCGTAACTGCGTCAATGAGCGCCCGTCTCAGAAAATGTCAGCTGTGTCAAAGTTTTTCAGTCATGAGGAGCATTTAAGTCAAACCAGGACTTTTTGTGCAGAATAACAGAAAATATTTATAAGAGTAAAAACTCTCTCTATTTTTCTGTATAATCCTCTGCTATACTAATGCACTCATCCCAGCTAGGTGCTTGGATCCCATCAAGTCTGAAACATTTTTTTTGAGTATGCCGGAGCCATAATCGGACTGCCTGCCTCATGTCTGAAACCCTGACCTTCCAGGAACTCCTGTAATGGCCTAAACATGTGGAAATGGCTTAGAGAGAGGTCAGGACTGTACGGGGGACGTGGAAATTCCCACAGAGACAATGGTCTCCTCCACTAGCTGGCAAAAATTTTGACACTGACTTTGAAAGATCAGGCTTTCCACTCTATGAATGTTCATGGAAATGACCGCAGTGTGCTCCAAGCCACCTCGGCTGGGATCCTCATTCATGGCTATATGGCCTCATTGGATATATGATTTACATTGGATTATATTTCATTCATTCATACAAAAATATTTTTATTGGGCTATGTAAGTACTATGAGATCTTTCCTCTTTAAGTACATAGCTATATACCAGGTTTAAAAACGTTTTGGAACCGTTATTATTTAGAAAAAGAGTGAAGATTTCTTTGTGTCCCTGGCACAAAGGAAACTAATGGTAAATAAAAAAAAAACTGGAATCCGCATTGACTACTGCCTGGATTATTATTTTAAACAGTATTGGCACAGAACTGTATGATCTGTACATCCCTAAAGGCATCTCTAGCCAATAAGAAGTAAACTATTAGAACTTGTTAAACTACTTAAAACTGCTTAATCAACTAGGTATCATTCCAATCATCCATTTAAATAAAAAATGTATATAATAAATAATATATACGATGACATGTTTGGTCACACTAATACACTAATAAAATAGTTGACCTCTTTTTGAATTAAAAGGAAGACCACACCCATGGGAAAAGAAGACTAATACTGTAGCTATAGTAGGTCTGGAAATGCTATTTTCCAACACAGTGCTGATTAGATAAACATGTTTGATGAGAGCAGAATCAATCTTCCACTAGTTGCCACCCTTTTTGCACAACAATCCCTCTTGGTTAATGTGTTAGTCAATGGCACACATTGACAAATTGTGGGTATGACACTGACTTTTCTAAAATGCTTCACCACCTTTATGAAATACAATTTTTCTGACTTTTAGAAGGCCTGTTCAGCAAACCTGACAAAACAACACTTGAATTGACTCGGCTTGTCAAGCATTAGTAGACAATTGGGTAAATTCAATTTATTACCAAAGTATCACTTTAACTCCGATTGATCAAATATGTTCGCAAATTTAATAGGACATGCTTGTCTTAAACAGCTATGTCAGCTAATAGGCATCATCAAAACCCTATTACAAGAGTGTGTCCACCAATCAATTAGGGATTAGGCGACGTAAACCAGTTCGACCTTGAGGGTCTTGCTGCCTCAGGGAGATGACTAACTCCCCGGTAGGTCAGACCCTGCGAATCTGTTTGAAGAGTCAACGATCTGTTTTTGTTTGTCTCCGCAGGGGTCGTTAAATGTTAGCGCTTTATATTGAGTGCCGCGCTGCTGCCGTCCTTCCTCGGAGCACAATTAAAATGCAGGATAAACATAAGACTGGAGAGCACATAAATAATGACAGAGTGAGAAAGGGAAACGAGGCTTCGGTACACGCCGCTGGGCGTTGGAATCCAGACCCATTTAGGACAGGTATTATTAATAGAACACACATGTGCGCATCCACACACAAGCATTCACACACACACACACACACACACACACACACACACACACACACACACACACACACACACGCGCACACGCACACACACAAGCATTCACACACACACACACACACACACACACACGCGCACACGCACACACACAAGCATTCACACACACACACACACACACACACACACGCGCACACGCACACACACAAGCATTCACACACACACACACACACACACACACAC
>QMIH01002460.1:9856-55435 GCA_003987875.1 Clarias batrachus | reverse complement strand
ACACACACACACACACACACACACACACACACACACACACACACACACAAGCATTCACACACACACACACACACGCACACACACACACAATAGGACAGACAGAGAGGAAGGAAACCCCTGAACACAGGTAGCTAGTCTCTCTTCTGGTCAGATACAGGTACTTCATCCTGCTGTCTCTTGTTCCTCCAAGCTCAGCTTCACAGTCACTGTCTATGTGGAGCTCTCTCTCTCTCAATGTCTTTCTCTATCTAACTAAAGCTCTTTCTTCTTCAGAGTACTGTAACACACAGAGACAGAAACATACCCGTATTTTCACGATCTGGTTGGGTGATATCTGTACAATACTGTCTCTAAAACTCTGTGTGTTTACTCCCTCACTGAGTGTGCTCTATTTCTTTTTTTTTCTTCTTTTTTTTAACACCATCCTCCTACATTTTAGTTTTATCCACATTGTGTGAAACTTCCCCCATTCCTCCGAGTTCCACTATTTGTCTGCTTTCTCTCTCTTCCCCGTGTCCAATAGACTCTGTGTGTGTTTGAGTATGCATGTTCTTTCTCCCCCTCCCCTTTTTCCTCTGTGTAATAGTTGTTTTCATATGAAGGACATGCTGGGCCCGATGAGGCTTGTAAAGCAGAAGGAGATGGCTGAACAGAGCTCATCAGCTATATAAATATTTGCCTTGTTAAATTTGATGCGCTTATCCCATCTCTCACCAAAGTGCCTACATTTTTTTTCTTTCCATGAAGTGTGTGAGAATAAAAGGTAAGCTCATCAGCATCAAAAGCAGAGCAATGTCTCCTCAGCAAATGAAAGAGTGGATTTGTATTGAAGCAGGGCAGTAAAATGCAGTGATGTGGAATGGTGCTTGTTTTGCTTAACACTGAAATGCTTAACACTGGATGTGTGATATTGATTTTTCCATTTGGGGAACTTAAAAAAGAAAAAAAAAAACTGTGATTTTTTATTTTTTGTAATTGGCTAGAGAAAGACAAGAAATAATAATTTTATAATAGTAATATAATAATAATAATAATAATAATAATAATAATAATAATAATAATAATAATAATAAATACAAAATGTAAGATAGTGTCCATAGGAAATTATGGCATGTGACGGAACAAAAACTTAAATCAAGAACAGTCTCAGTTGGGAATATGGGAAGGATGCTTAACCCTTACATATTTCACCCCCAATAAATAAATAAATAAATAAATAAATAAGGAGCTCCTGTGAAAAACTTAAAAGCCATTTATAAATGAGGTTCTAACAATCTAAAAATCTATTTAACATCCATCATAATTTTCTGCAAGTATGCAAGTACTTCACAAATGCAAGTATCTCTCAACCTACTCTCAGCTTCCAATGCCCTACTCAAGGACACTTTTCTGGCTACATGCTGGCAGAACCTTGAATGTGGCAATTTGATTGGCTCTCCAAAGTTGTCCTTCTATTTTCCAAGGCAAAAACTCAGGAATAAAAGGTACTGAGCCTCTGCAGCAGGCCATATTCATTGGATTAAAATAAAACAAGACATATTGTACTACTACCCTTTTATGCTCCGGAAAGTGTCAAAGATAGCCTTGATGCTTTGCTCCTTAAAAGGAGATGTGGTTGGTGCCTTTAATGTCATATACAGTATTTCTGTAAAAGCAGACAGAGACATGAAACATACCCCACACTTGCGAAAGCTAAAGGTTGTGAGAATAATTTTAACCAAATTAGACATACCTAGTTTTTTTTTCTAATCACAGGTTACCATAGGACGTTTCAGACATTGCAGGCACAGAAAAACAAGAGAAGCTCAGAAACAGATATCCTCTCAAATGTGTAATTGTTAAATTGCTTGTGAATATGAATTATTAGACACAGTAGTGCAAGTGGCAGATTTTTTTTATAGAATTATAACAGCAGCTGCTCCATTTCTTTCCTTTAAGTTTATAGATAAATTGCGTATTTTAGGAGTACGCTTCCACCTAATGTATTGAGGTCCTGAGCAAATTCCCTAGTCAACAACTGCATCAGTCAGCCCGAGTGTGGGTGTATCTAAAACTGAAGGCAGATGCCTTTGCAGACTTGCTCTTGCAATATTTCTGCTACAAAGGAACCAGGGAGGAACGGTTTGAGACATGATTTCAGGAAATCAAAGTGGCCGAGTACCGGAGGCACTGCAGACATGCTGATATCCAGCAAAACAGCACAACTTTGAGTGTGATATTGCTTTTATACAATGACTCCAAACACCATTTATCAACAGATTATGATTGATTTGTTAATTTAACCAGTTATTTTGCTCCACCATTACATATCCTTCTGCGACTGGTGGAAGTAACTAACCGCGACTGGCAGACAAAAGATGAGGCAAATAACCATGAGGTTGTGAACAATCTTGATCATTTTTCTATATATTTAAATTTATTCCGCTTTAAAATACTTGTTTTAGAAGATAGCTTTGTGGCTCGCCTAAAGCATAAATAAAACACCACAAACATTCCAAAGACAACTCCGAATGACTTAGCAATCACTAAGGAGACAAAGTGTTCAAGATTACAAAACAATATCAGATGTGTTTTCTTGCTGAAAGTGCTTCTGTGACCAGTTGAGTTTTGACAGACAGCTGCTCTTTTCTCACTACTACGGACTATACCGGCCTACTTTCGCCCATGCTTCAACCGATTTAATCGATTTTAATGAATGATTTTTAGAACACAGTGAGATGCATATAGTTAAATGTCCCGGTGCTGTTATGCTCTATTATCACTACTCGCGGAATTCCTTATGTCCAATTAGACTGTTTAGTCTGAACGAACTGTTGAATAATGATATATAATTGAATATCAGTGTAATTCATTTCATCTGGCAGTGGTGTTAATGTTGGGTCTGATCAGGGTATCCGTGCACACACTGCTCCGAGTCTGAGAGTTATGAAACATGTAATATAACAAGAAATAAATTTATTCTGCTTTTAAGGAATCAGTTAGATGAGATAACCCCAAGGCAGAATTCCATGGAAACCTTCATTTTGGACATGACTTGATGCCAGCCAGACAGCAAAATGTTTATACAGAATGCTTTAACATAATGTGTCAGCAAAAATGCTTCTTTTAGGCTGGCTTGGTGCTTAGTGGTTTAGAAAAAGTGTCAAAAAAAGTTTTTATAACCAAGTTTGTTTATAAAGTGAGACATTTGGGGGGGTTTGTGGATTAATGTTTAATGAAACTATTCTGATTCTTCATCAGTCTCCCTGCAGGTGCAAGAGAATAACAGAAAGCAAAAATGGTTTAGAAATGCCTATACGCTGGAGATATTTAGTGAAGGACATCAGAAAGTGGGACATGCTCTTCTACTGTTCTGTTCTTCCAAATTGCTTGCCTAATTCAGATCTCTCTCTCTCTCAAACATCAGATGACATTTAGATGCAATTAAGATGGAGAAAAGCCTGTGATCTCAGTAAAAAGGCTTATTAATCACCATGTAAATGGCCAGATGGAAAACACTAACACACACACAGCCAGAGGTTACATGTCTCTCCACTCATCAAAAGGATATGTTACAGGTTAGTCTCTTATCCCCCACCACACCCACACCGGACCGCCCCTCCCGCCCCGCCCCAACCAACACACTCACACAGACACACACACAAACGCAAGCGCACACAAACTCTCTTTCTCACTCTCATGTATGTAGATGCAAATACATTTGTTTTCAATTCTTTGCTCTGTTTCTTTGCTTAGCATTATAAAAGTTTTATCAAAGGCCTGCATGGATGAAGGAGCACCAGCTCAAAGCTGTGTTTTCTTTTAAACTACTGCAGAAGATTAAAGAATGGACCAAGACACAATGCATCAATGCTTTTTCAAACCTTTGTGGCAGAACATGATTTAGTCTAGCAGTGTATCACACTTTTTATATTTAACTGTTCTCGATATCATAATTAAAACTGCTGTGTGTTTTAAAAGAAAAAGGTTGAAAATAGCTGACAGCTCTCATGGCAGACACCTCTGGATGCAAACAAGCTTGAGAAGGGCTTAAAGCAGGTTTTGTCTGACTTTTTGACCAGGTGGTGACACACCACTTATCTCTGTACACTGATGTTTTGTTGCTATTTCCAGTCTGTGCTGCTTCTGGCAATTCCTTTAAATCTGTACTTTTTTTCCCTTTTGGATTCAACAGGAATCATCATAGTTGTTTCTAGGGCTGGGTGATGAATTATCTTAAAATGGCCTCACAATAAAATTTGTAATAATAATAATAATAATAATAATAATAATAATGAAAAAGATCTTCTGAGATTTTAACTTGATAAGGATACCTAACCGCAGACATAAAAGAAGGACAACAGCCAAACACTCTATGTCCATTTCCTACCTCAAAGCACTGTCTGAGCTACAAGTGAAGAAATCTCTGGAACAAACAGAGCGAGAGACAGAGAGAGAGAGGGAGAGAGAGAGAGAGAGTGAGCGGGAGAGAGAGTGAGCGGGAGAGAGAGAGAGAGCGGGAGAGAGAGAGAGTGAAAGAGAGAGAGACAGAGAGAGAGAGGTAGACAAGGACAAGAAGCAAGAAACATGGATGAAAATCATATTTCTACCTCTTTTTCATTCAAAGCTGAGAAAATTGTTGACAAAAAAAAAAAAACTCAATTATATGGAAGTGGTGTGGATATTTTAAGCAACAAAGCTCAGATTAAGACGGTCTCCACCGGAGTCTGCATGTCTGCACGCACATGATTAAGTTGTGGCTCATTGCCAGTTTCCGGCGGCTGAGTGTTATAGCCACAGACCTCCTCATATATTCATGCTAATGCATAAGAAAACAGTAACATTAATACATTATCGCAGAACCTGCAGGACCTATGCTATTTTTCATTCCTGTTGTACCAGTGCAATCTTCAAGCAGACACTTTTTTTTTTCTGGAGCCAGTGCAGCCCTAGTCAGCTACCACTTACTGTATATACCTGTTAGCTGGACCAGGATGGGAGTGGGCCTGATTTTACTGAGACTGTTTAACTAACATTACATTATCATTATATTTTTTTTAAATACGTAAGATTTACACATTTATACATAAGATGATGATATGCATCATTTAACACACCTTCAATACAGTGCTGTGAAAAAGTCCCCCCCCCTTCCTTTTTTTTTTTTACATTCCAATGTGGTTGAATGAAAACAATTCTGCAAAGAAGAGTTGGTCAAATTTCCTCCACATCGATGTGAAAGACTCACTGCCAGTTATCGCAAATCCCTGACTGCAGTTGAGGATGCATGACCTGTTATTAAGCTTAGGGCACAATTACTTTTTTACATATGGGTTGGACAGTTTTTTCCCTTAATAAATGAAATCATCATTTAAATACTGCATTGTGTATGTCCTCAGGTTATCTTTGTGTAATATTAAAATGCATTTGATGATATCAATCATTTAACTGTAATAACCTCGCAAAAAAAAAAAAAAAATCAGCACGGCATTGTACAGGACATATGCTTTATTGACAATTCGATGTTCAAGTGCTTTCAAAAATGTTGAAAATGAAAGAGCTAAATGTCCTCGTATAAGGGCATGATTTTTTCTTCCAACTATCCATCTTCGTATGATCCTCATATGATGACTTTCTTCAACTTCTAACAGTTTGAGGACATTAAGTTAACAGTTAAGTCATATCAGATGAAAAAAAAAAATATTAGGAGAAATTGCTATGGTTGCAGTGTACACAACAGCAGAGTGCAGGGTTCAGGGAGAACAACAATAATAGGTGTTGTACACCGACTGCTCTACATGCATCATACAGAACACAATCTGATTTCAGTTTTGAGTTTTTTTGGTATTTGTGTGGGAGTTTGACACCCTTGGCATGTGCATCATTAAAAGAAAAAAAACAAAAAAACAAAAAAGAAACATTGATATATAATAGCTCACTCTGTTATATACTACAGTGCCATGTACATTTTAGTGGGATGCATCTGGATTGATCTCAAAATATTTTTTTTAAATAGAACTCTGCCTATTATTAGTCATCAACAACAAGCTCTATAGAAACTCCTCCAATACTTACAGTGAGTGCGATATGATGGGAAAACACACAGGCACTTGGCCAGGATAAGGAGCAGCTAGCAATTTGTCGAAAGGTCACATGGGTGACAGGACTTACACTTATACAAAGTGATGGGAAATTGTGCATTAGATAAACACTAGAGGTGACTGTCATGAAACCAGGAGCCAGAGTGTGAACTGGCATGAACCACAGCATTCACGATGATGATAAACGTAGGCGATAACTGGTGACACAGACCCCCTAGTCTGACCAGACTTGGTTGCGCGTCCCTTAAACCTAGTGCACACTATCAACATTTAGCCACAATTTCCCTGTAGCCTTCTGCTCTGATAGTTTCAAGCATATTTCATTTTTTACAGATGAATTGTATAGTGTGAACGAGTTGGAAGACCATTGAATAAAAAACAACCAATAAGAGCCTAAGAGAAAATCTGATTAACCTTCTGTCATGTGTAGCAGATTCAATTAATCATTCATTTATTTATGTGAAAAGATAAAGGCAAAATGTAAGCACGATAATAATGATTCTATAAGGCATTTCATACCCTCACCTTCACAGGCATAGCAAAAATATCAAATGATACATGTTTTCTGCCAGTAAAAAATGGATAGATTTTCCATAACAGGCACAAGTTGACATTATTTATATCTATACTTATTGTCATTATTATGGTTTAGATTTTTTTTAAGTGAGAAGTTAAATAGGCTAATAAGAAGTCAATTTTAAATAAAAACTGAAAAAATACTGACTCCGAGCTACTGTATGCTTCAAAAATCCAAATTTAGGAACCAGTAGTCTAGTGTGTGTGTGTGTTTGTCTTTGTGTGTGTCTTGTCTATACAAGTGTGCATAAAGTGAGCACACAGCAATGTCCAACAAATAACTCTTTGCAAGTGAGTGAAGTCATGCTAGACAGCAGGGTGGCTTAGAGTTTAGCATTACTGCCTTGACCCTCCAAGGTCCGGGCTCGATTCCCGCCTCGGGGTCTGTATGCATGGAGTTTGCATGTTCTCCCTGTGCTTGTTGGGTTTCTTCTGGGTACTCTGGTTTCCTCCTACAGTCCAAAGACATATCGATTAGGCTGATTGGTGTTCCTAAATTGCTCGTAGGGTGTGAATACACGTGTGAATGTTGACCAGTGGTGGTGTTGACCACGGTCGTAAAAAATACAGTAGTACTTAAGTACGAAATAAAATGGTAATCATCACTGGCCTTCACGATCCCTAGTTGGACTACAGATGGATGCTCGTAAATTGTATTCGTTCGTAAGCCTGACAAAGTGAGACTTATACACCTTTGACACAAATATACAATGTAAAGCATAAAAAAAACACACATACACAGGTTCTGTGTTTTGGTTTCAAATCGCGAGGGGAATCCCGATGACGCAGCTGGGTCAGCTGACCTCGTCTATCTGCGAACATTTGTAGCTCAGATGTTTATTAGTCGCGGACTTACAGTACTGCACCACTGTATATTGAACAGCATAATTTAAATTATACATACTTTTCAGATATGTGAAACTTAACATCGCTGGCTTCATCAAGGTGATGGTTTTGTGCCCTTTAGACAAACATCACTTGTATGTTAATGTTCCTTATGACTCCATTCAGATATACCCACGACCTTGACTGAGAGAGCCTAATTCATGCATTTCACTCCAGAGATTATTCAAGTGATGTATAATGTATGAGACCAGATCAGTGTCCAGCAATGTTTGTGTTTACTTTGGATCAACAAAATAATTCTTTATAACGGTCATACCAACAACTTGAGTAATGTCTGGGATAAGATTGCAGTGAGGGTTGCCAGATCACACTGATAAAATACTGCCTAGGCAGTGCTGGAGGACTCTCAAATTCATAAATGTTAAAACAGTATAAAACAGCTGGCTATAATGTTTAAAGAATGGCTTAAAAACTGACCGTATTTTTTACATTGTGATACATAATAATGCATGGTATGTATGATGAAAAATCTAATTAATAATTAATATATACCGTGATAGTATGTACTGTATGTATGTCTGTGGATGTGTCTAAACAAGCATCAGAACAGCGATTCTCACATACAAGGTTTTTCCACATCTTTGGATAAGTCACAAAGAAAAATGGATTGCAGAAAACAAAAAAATCTCTAAAGATACTGTAGACACACAAATAAACTACTGTCGATGTAAACACAAAGCAAACCTACAGATAACCTTCGGCCTTTCCTTCTTGGCCCCTTTGAAAAGTGAAATGTGTATGAAATCTCCACAAACAAGATGAGTTGACGTGTTAAAAATTTTACTTTGTGAATATTACAAACAAAAGGGCCAAAAATTAATAGGCCAACAACAGTTGGTCATATTGAAAAGTTCTTTTAAAGGAAAGACACTAAGCCAAAAAAAAATCCACAAAAAGGAAAAAAATGTCTGCCATAGATCTGAGGAAGCAAGAGGAAGCAGAAAAGAAGTTATGTTGCTTACAAGTTACAAGCCAGCCAAGAAAAAGAAAATGGGAGTAAGGCTGTATAATGATGGATTATTAAACTTTGCTTTTTTTTTTTTTTTTTACTATTCTAGCACTATCCAAATTATTAAAACTGCCACAAAAATATTCCTGTTAGTGATAATATAGTGCCTTGGTGAAATGAGGACATTGGCAATGACCAGATTATAGGCTATTCATGAAACGCAGGCAGTGATATTACCGTGTGTATGCTGTGCTAAGGTTGTACTGTATATGCACATATGTTTGACAATTCAAATTTGTTGAAGATCTTCTTTGCTGCTTGACGCTGCCCTGCAGGCCAATAGATATTTGAACAGCTAAACTTGTGCATAACAACTCATGGGATGGACTGGGTGTAGCGAGCAATACTGCAGACAGAGAAAAACAGCAGTGTTATTAAAAGAATTAAGGATGAAGCAGCTCTGGGCATTATTTAAAACTCATTGCTTTATCTATCATGGAGCAGTGGCATCAAAGGAAATGCCACCTGAGAAATTGGTGATGAAAGACACTGTCAAAATAGTCAACGACAGTGGCCTCAACAGCTGACTTTTAGAGTGGCTGTGTGCCAGATTGGGAGCATAACACACATCTATCCTTCATACAGACAGAATAGTTAGGGTCAGCCAGTCAGCTTTTCTCCTAGAAAGGCAATCACCACTTTGATCATGGATTTGTTTAGTAATGAGAAACAGTGGTTAACTTTGTCATCGCTCGCTCTCAGGTTTTCTTTTTTTATTTTATTTTAAATGAACTAAGCCTAAAACCTCAAGGACAAGACTGTTCTTTCATTCCTAGTGAACCAATTCAAGCTTTCCAGAAATCATTAAAGCCATGAAGCTGTGATTCAAATCCCCATCTTATTACTATGCTTTAGACAAGAACAAGCACATCGAAACTAATCTTTCAAAGAAAGTGGTAGATGGCCTGATGTGCTTCGTTGACCTGGATGGACTAACACACAATTTCATGCACTAACTTCCTCTGAGGATGCTTAATGATTTGAATAATAAAGGGGTGAAAACCTCTTTTATGTTAAAACACCCAGAATCAATAACACCATTGAACCTTCCTGAGGAATCAGAAATGCTATAGATGACCTGTGACAGGATGCTGGGAAAAAAATTGCAGACTGGCCTGTCTATTGGTAGTGCTAAGCAGAACTAGTATATTATTGCTGCTGCCCTTAACAATGATATGGAGATGAAAAGTGGGATTCTCTTATCTAACTGAAATGAAGATGAAACTGAACACTGAACTATATAACACACTCTGGGGAGCAGATTGTATAAAGCACACAGCCCCATCCTCTTCATAATGTAAATGTATTGTTTGTGGGATTACATTAAAAATACACCATGTTACAAACTATCGGTCACCTGAAAGCTGTTTGCTGGAGGGCGTGGGTGTAAATCAGTAATAGGAACCTGCTCTCAGAGACAAGTCCACACTCTGGCTGTTTAAAATGTGTTACACAAGCCTGCAAAAGAAGGCACCACCATTCTTTTCCTCCTAAAAAAAAAAAAAAGAGCGCAAATAGACATACACAAAAGACAGATAGCGTTAACTGTTAAAACCACCAACAAATTAGCCCTTAAAATGCCCCAACAATGCCAAAACAGCACTCAGAAGCTTGCTAAAACATTGTCCTGTTGCTGTCTGTGTGATTTATGAACAGTGAAAAAATTCTAATCTCATAGCTGCATGCCACTGTTTACTGGGTGTAGCACTCACTCTAGCTCAAGGGCTGAAAGAGATGAGACTTAGCATGTGTCTGTTTGGTCTTAAAGTCTCCAAAGCAGAGCTAAAAATGATTTAGTGAGTTGACAGTCAGTCTTTGTGGCTAGAAATCTGCAACGCTGCCACTGTCAGCCTACTCCTGTTGTCTAATAACTCCCATCAGCCGGTTGGAAAAGAGAGAGAAAAGGCAGTGTGGCGAGAAGAAATGATAAAGTGAAAGATATTTAAAAGGACACCGGTTTGTACTGATAGCTCTAGGTCAAATGCCAAGTTTGATGTTAGCTGTCAGAATGTTACACTTTTCTTTCTTTAATAGTTTTACAGCATGTGAGACACTGTCAGGAGAAAAGTCGGCTCACTTGACGACCAGCACAGCACACACCCAGGATGTTAATGCTGGCGGTACGACATCAGACTCCAATTTATTTGAATTTTAACAAGATGAGACCTATAACCCCAAAGTGA
The DNA here is from genome assembly GCA_003987875.1 of Clarias batrachus. Lineage (NCBI taxonomy): Eukaryota > Metazoa > Chordata > Actinopteri > Siluriformes > Clariidae > Clarias > Clarias batrachus. The sequence goes on along the minus strand of QMIH01002460.1, from coordinate 44,681 downwards.
CAGCCAAGCTGGGATTTCAAAAAAGATTTAAATAAACTGTCAAACTCAAATGAACCACATAAATAGGATAGCAGCGATTCCATTTTTATCATTTTCGATACGTTACTGATATCAGAGTCGAGTATAGACTGATATGGAACATTACGTAGATACCCGATACAGATCCGATACAGATATACTCTACATTTAGGATCCACTCTGACTCTCTGAAATCTCTTACCACTGTATATGAAACATCAGATGCATAGCAGATGCAGAATTTAAGCCAATATGTGGCCTATTTTATGTTCATAAAAGTGAAAGATCAGTGAAAAGACACTTAAAATTTAATGACATGAAATAATGTATAGTGGATTTAAAAGTCTAAATTTACTCTGGTACTCCGGTTTCCTCCCACAGTCCAAAGACATGCAGATTAGGTTAATTGGAGTAATAATTGCCATTGTTGCAAAGCAGCTTTACACAATCAAAATAAATGATGGAAGTTTGTATGAAATGTGAATGTGTACGATAGTCCCTTTGTATACTATTTGTAGATATCATAAAACATTTAACAACTTATTTTTATTTCCAGATTCCAAAAATGCACATACTGTATAATGTATGATCACAACCAGTCATGTTTGCACGGAAGTGTAAACTGTCAGATCAACCAAAAACCTCATCATCAACCATGCTATCATCCGGATATCGCGAGCTCGATTCCCGGGTGGTGCTGTAACCTCTCGCAGCCGGAGGTCTAGAGAGAGCTGATTGGCCGAGCTCTCTCAGAGGGGAGGGATGAGGGGTACTTACTGCTCCCTCATTGATCAAGGCTCTACAGCCGATCAGGGAGATCATGCAAGCGGAAGGAGCGGACAGCGCTGTCCTCCGAGTTAGAGCTGAAGATCTTTGCCCGAACCCGACAGGACCCGAGGGGATAAGTCAGGCTCGGGCTTAATTTCTATCATTTTACACGGACTCAGGCTTGCACAGTAAATGAGTGGTCATGTGATGCGTTTCGATTACGCGAGAAAGATGCGAAGATGGATGTTGAGGAGGAGAAACGGAGGCTTGCCTCTGGCATTTACGTTTTTGGTTGCACTGAGGTGTGGAAAAGTTTTGCCTATGTGCATAATGAGAATAATGAGTTATGTAAAATGCAAAAAATGCCTATTTGAGGGCTAAGATGTTCCGGTGTTACAGAGGACTTGTTTTATTTCTTTGTTCCAACTTCCAAGTGGCCTATAGCCTATACGTTAGTTATCAATAAATTATGTTAAAACATGAGTAAATGACTCATTCTTGGCAAAAGGTGTGCGTGCGCACAGTTGAATAATGTCGAGCTGTAAACGAGTTCGGCCTTTTAAAAAGCTGTCAAAATGTGCTTGTCAGCTCGGGCCGAATTCTGTCGGCCTTGGGCTCAATGGTGCATGATTGAGCAGTCTGAAAAGATGCAGTCAGCTGGCATCACGTGGTTTGGAGGAGACAGCCGATGGTCGTCGGCCCTCCCGACTGACTGGTAGTAGTAGCTTAATGTTGGAGCCCCTAGTGACGGGGAGGAATTGGATACGACTAAATTAGAGAGAAAATCTGGAAAAAAAAAATATTACAGTTAATGTAAAAAAAATCACAAAGTGGATTCCTTCTATGAACCATATGTAGATATGCTGGAGCTGTACAGTCGGTAAATCATATCTGTAGGTAGGCTCTCATTTTAATGATTTTTGGCAGCACTAAAGATTACCATCTGATTTGTCTCAAACAGCTTTATTTCTTAGAGGTTTCAAAATTTAAAACTACTAAAAATATCCAATAAAGATTGAAATGCTGGGTAACCTTTTGTATTGTGTATTGTTGATTGTTTAAATGTCAGGGCTCATCGTGGTTCGAATTACGGGGAAGCTAAGGGGAGCTCAGCTCCCATGAAAAGGACATAAGCTCCCTTGATTCAAAGCTTTTATTGTCATATGTACAACCAAGAAAAACATTTCCTTGTACAATGAAATTCTTGAAAACCTCCCCTGAGATGTTTAGGGGGATCTCTGCCTCTGTGTTATAGGTTATATTGCTTTTTCCGTACATTCCTTAAGTAAAATCCAATAGTATAAATATGACAATGTGGTGTGCTTATTCGTTCATTACATTCCATTTTCTGAACATCTGTCTCCACTAATTAACACAATTCTGTGTCTGTTTCTGCTGTGGCCATCCATGTGTGGCGGCGCTGCACTCAAATTACTAGATTTGCGTAGCCACCTGAACTCCTCATCATGGAGTGGGCATTGTATTTGAATGGACCGTAAGTCGTTAATTAAGAAAACAAACTGTTTTTTATTTAATATTTCGGGACAGTTTATGGATATCCAGAATGTCAAAACAGAAACATCCATGCCGGCCTGATCTACAGTATATGGATTCACTAGGACAAACTAGGACAACAAGAAGTTATGAAGGGGTGTGCATGAGAAGCAGAAAAATATTACCAGTCTCTGATTTTTATTAATTAATTTTTTTTTCAGTTTGATCTGATTAGGTTATTAAATTTAATTAATTAATAGTAAAATGTTTTTCGAACTAACCCTGTTGCTTACATGACATACTTACATGTATGCACACAAACTAGTAGGTATGGGAATCACTAGTCACTTCGCGATACAATAATACTCTGAGTCTATATTAAATTTTTCCCTGATTTACTTAAAAACCAAGAGCAGCATTTTAACGAAACAAACTAACTTCAAATGCAAGAGTTTAACATTTAACTTAAAAATGAAATTAAACAAAAAAACTAAACTTTTACTGAGCAGCACTTATCTGTTATGTCATCCACCATACTTATTATACTGTATCTGAAAAAAAAAAACTCATAATCCTACCACATGTGTAAATAGTTCAGTGGACAACCTGAAGGATTCTAAAGAAACGGCGATGTTTTACCACCTCAAAAGTCTCAAAACTCAACTTGACAGTAAGCACGCGAGTTGAGTGGCTCCAAGCAAATGGCTCATGAGGCTTCTGACGTGGGCACACGGGCTTCTACCACTTTTGCTGTGTTGAGATTTGTGTAAGCGTGTGTAATGAGTGGGTTTTTGGAAATAATGGCAGATCAAAGGTTTTTCATGTGCACGATTTTTGATAATGTAATGCCATAAAAGTGTGTTTCAGTTGCGCCACTCGGAAGCTTCTGCGCTCAGTACAGAATCATTTATATCTAAGGCTGAATTTCCGATCATTGCTCATGGCCAATAAAACTGAAATCAGCCAGTTCTGGTGACTGTCTGATCAATCGGTTGATCTCTATTATAAACGTAAACTAGTCCCCCCCCCCAACATCTCTATAAAATAGGGCTTTTCCAGCCAGCCAATGCTCTGTTCCACTCTCCGGTCCAGCGGCAGGTGGTAATGCACCAACTGCCCAAAAACTTAAAAGAAGAAGAAGCAGAGATGAGCTGATTTGAAGGGTGTGGTTTGTAATTTCTGCAAAAGTTGCTCTTTATATTGGGTCAGTGGTTGTTTAAATAGTTAAAGCTTTGGGTTACTGATCGGAAGGTTGGAGGTTCAAGCTGTATTTTGGCTGTCCCTGCACTCTGACCCCAGCTTNTATATATATTTATATAAAATACTTGATTCTGAAATGCAGATTGACCCATTGATTCAATTAATTGAATTAACAAACTAAAGATTGCTTAAATTGCATAATTGATTAAATCACACAGCTCTAATGGCTTCTACATTAGCTCTTTTCTTTTAATTCCATCACAATTCATTATTATCTCCTTACGTAGGCGTTTGCTCTAAGCTGAAGACGCATTAAAAGAATTCCATGTTCTAGGGAAAAGCAAGTGTGCACAATCTCGAATAAAGATTAGATACGATTAAAATTTTATTTGTCAAGTGAAAATTCAATAAGCTGCAGTTAGCATCTAACAAAAGAATTACAAACTGCAATGAACAAGTTTAAGGTCAAACTTAACCACTTTTGTACAAAATAAAGGGTTCATCTAACACCTTACATACACACTGTATTAAGCCATGTGCTCTATTGGCAAACAACAATTAAAAAAAGGTTTCTGTTTACTCATCATTTGTTATGTTATCTACAGCAGTGCTTTTCTAGCTCAAAGGGACAAAAACACTCTGCTCATACAGTAAGTACTACCAAAATCATGAGAATCCATTAAACCACCGCCTCTCAGAGCTGAACAACCAACAATGATCATTCTTTCAAAACCAAATGCACAGCTTTGTTTTCTCTGCAAATGCCACTGTTGAAGGGGTTCACAACATGGCAGAAAAGCGCAAAGCTGCTGGAATGCTCGTCATAAGCAGCTTAACGTGGGTGTAGTTAGTTCAGAGACACATGACTGGCAGCAAACCCCTCTGGTTTACTGCCAGCAGCAGGTGTAGGATCGCAGCCTGGTCGGTGACACGCATCAGACTCTTCAGATCCATCCTTTTTGTCTCTCTTGGGAGAAAGTGTTGAGTCATCCGACGTAATCTGGGAGGTGCCAGATGAAGACAATGGGATGGCGATGCTCCAGCACACCTGCATGTGAAGAGCTGTCAGTCTTACTCTACATCATTCCCCTTACATCCACTGCTCATGCGTCCTAATTACATTCCTACATAATCACATTCAAACAATATCACCCACCCGAACGAAAAACATCAACTCTTATACAAAAAAGTCACCCTCCATCTTCCAACCTCCAAGCAAAAACTCATGCACGCACACTCTATTCCGTGTGCATCAATATTTATACTGTGCACCTGCTGATGGCTCATATTTCACTTCATTATTTTTCAGACGTGCAGAGTGTTCGCTCTTCTCCCTTTTGCTCACACACACACAGACACACACACACAGACACACACACACAGACACACACACACAGACACACACACACAGACACACACACACAGACACACACACACAGACACACACTATGGCCCAGACATTGGAGATATTACCCGTGAGGAAGAGCTTTATCCCTCGATATCAGGGCAAGTCTGCCAAGAGCGAGTCTCATTATTTCCACTTTTAAAAGAACCGAGTTAGATAGAGAGAGATTGAGAGGGTGTGAGCACTGGATGGGGAAAGACAGCAAAATGAAATTGTGTATGCAGTCAAGGAGGAAAACATGATGGAGTGAGTGAAGGAAGGGGGAGGGGGGGAAGAAAGGAGCCAGCATGACAAGGTAAGAGAAGGAGAACGACAGGGGAAGAGAGATGCTGAGAGGATGTCGAGCAGATGAGCAATTTGCTTTAGGATGTCACATTAACAAATGTGTGATCTAATCAGCTTTGCACAATCACATGAGGGAAAACAGTGCAACAAGAGAGGCATCAAAAGGGGGTACTCCACAGGGGGATGAATGCTCTCCATTTGTGTCTTGCACACTGTGAAAAGTATATCTGGTGTATTGCACTGAAGGTCTTGAAGGTCTACGCTGGCAGGTCTCCTTGGGCGGCAGCAGGAGAGAGAGAAAAAGTCAGAACATCGTCCTGAGTTTACAGGCAGAAGTGAAGAAATGACAGATTACCACCACCGCCAAAGGGCCAAGAATAGATAGTGGCATCAAGTTCTGACAGATCTTTCCTCTTAAGCCACTAGATAATCCCTTACCTTCCTCTAAACCAAGAGGAATCTACACGTCCTGGCAGCCTTTCACCATCAATTCCAGCCTGAAAATGAACCCTCGCATGGAGAAGGATATGTTTGCAAAAGCAATCCGATCCGCCATTGTCAGATGACTCCTTTAAGGTTGGTTGGAGACTGGATATCATAGTTTGCGAGGACAAAGATGACGCTGAAGTGAGCTGAACTGATTTTCTAAAGCATGCTGATGCTACAGGATTCACCCTGGCCTGGCAGGAAGCTGGCACAAAGGCAGGCTGCTGATGAGTGCCAGAGGGGCGCAGTGAGCTTTGAAGGTCAGCCACTGAGCCCCAGGAGTCAGTGTGGAGCTCACTGGGGCAGAGAGGACAGGAAGTGGCCCTGGTGTGTTTGGTTTGGCTCGTTCTCTTTCAAGCATTTTTGCACATTATGTCAGGAACTGCCTCATGACAAAACACAATCTATGCATAGGCACAATGTATTGACCATTAATCCAGATATGGAGGAGTAAAATCTTTGATTCCAGATCAATAATGATGAAGATTGTTAAGATGTTTGTCATGATCTTTTTTTCTTTTATATATTACAATGCATGGGTATTATTGTCAGCTCGGCTTTTTGACATCTTAAAGCATTATTTGCAACGAACGACAGATACCACAATGTCCCAATGCACATGTTCTCCTAATGGGTGGACAAAACAAATATTTCCTGGTAGCACCATGGTTCTCAACTTGGGGTCCACACCCCCTCAAGTGGGAACCAGAGATCACAGGAGGTATGAGCCTTTGTCTGCTCTGAGGCTTTGAGGCTGTCGGAATTAGATTTGCACACCTTAAATAAGATAAATACACATTTACAGTATAATTAAAAATGGTCCTGTGCATGTTCGTATCTTTGAAAGTTCATAACTCGAATGTTCATATCTTCATGGCTTCCTAGGGATGATATCTTTAACCTCAAATATTAGTCATGTGTTAATATTATTAGTGCTATTATTATTATTATTATATTAATTTGGATAACTTGCAAGATGAGAAGGCAAAGCTTTTTATTTTAGTGCTGATTAAGGCGACCTTTAAAAGGGGCCCATTATCCAAAATTCACTAGACATTCTTAGACACTCAGACGGCTTTTCAATATGCGTGTTCAAACAAAAAAGTCCCTATCTTCTGTCCTTTTTCCATTTTGATATGAACCTGAGCTTAAACAAGCCACTCTACAGGACTTGTGTGTGATATGAAACGCGATGAAAAACCAAACCAGCTGCTATTTTGTCAGGTAAGCTTTCTGTGTTTTTACAATGTTGGACAGTTGTTGTGCATAGGGAATGCCACAACATATAAGGTCAATAATGCGGAAGACTTTCAGTTTTTAGAAGGAAAAGAACTAAAAGAAAAGAGATTTATAGTCATCAGCCAGCCAGCAGGGAGACGAGGCTAATCCTGGTCAATGTCTGTTTTACTTATCGCACCAGCTTTATCATACACGCTAAATGCCTAAATACACTGGTGTGAGCACAGGTGCAGACACCATTCAATTTTCAAGCAGCACAGATAGGTGCGAGAGAAGATGGGGAGAAAAACAGGTCAGAAACTGATGTGTTTAATAACAGAACGCAAACTACACTGATCATCTGCTTAAACAATGTGATAGTTTACCTGATGAGATATGGTTGTAAATATCACCGTATTGTAAATCTGCCAGTGAACTGTCCTCGAGAGTGTTGTAAAGAACAGCTGGTGTCTAATAAACATTAGTAATACACAATGACTGAAGTTTCTCAATACACATCGTTAGCTGGCCTCTCGTCAGTTAGTAAAATCCATGGGGATAGAATGAAGTCAACCATTTATCATGATTTGGTTTGGTTGTATTATCTGCAGCAGACATAACTGCCACACAAAATGGTAAATGATTTAATTGTGTATCACATAAGAGCAGTGAGTTCTGATGATTTCTGGTGTGACATGGCTCAAGAACAGCTCGTTTTACATAGACACTGAAACAGTGCATTTGGGAAAAAGAATAAAAATTGCATAATCTGGGGTGTATTCCAACTAAAGGATTAACAGACATCCTCTGAGGGAGCTCCAGGACCTACGTTAACTAACTGCGTTAAAGTATTTGTAAAATATGGGACCTTTAAATTCAAAACATGAAAACGTACAAAATGCTTTACAACACAGCACGGTTGAATTCTCAAGTATGATTGTCAAGTAGTAATTTTTTTTTTTTTTTTATAATTGTATGGCTCAAAAAGGAGTTCCAGGTGCACTACAAAGAATAGGGTTATATTAATTTGTTCGTGCTAATGTGTTATTGTTTCTATAGCAACAGCTCATACAGAGGCTTGTTGCTCCACATAGTCTAAGACTCATATTCGGCCAAATAACAGTATTGGTGCTGATTACATTTTTTATACGTTATACATACAAGTATTGATACTGAAATTGGTGTAAGCTTGTAGAGTAATTAAAACATTCCATGTAAAAAAAATCGTTGTGTCCGTAACCATGAAAAAAATCAACATCGTTAGTGTCCGTAACCACGTCAAATTCTTGTTGAATCTTAATTTTGCATTTTAAAATAATATACTTTCAGGTTTATGTCTTTTCATGTGAAATCTAAATTGGCCAAGTTTCATCTGAATTAAAATTAAAATCAATTTACAAAAAAGTTACAGAAACTACATAAAACGCCATGACATCGTATAAAAATATAAGTGTGTATGGATATTTACAAAAAAAAACTAAGCATGGCTCGAGAGATAAGAAGCATTAAATATTGTGAAAAGTGGTTTTATATGGTCCAAACAAAAAACATGATGTTAACCAAAGAAAAATAATTGTTAATGAGGCTTAAATGCAAGTGCTTTTGGCTTCACAAAGTATATGGGACAGAAGAGTTGGTGCTTGCAGTTTGCTCTATAAAAATGATAAGCTGCATTTTTTGAGAAGAGAAATCGAAATGAAGAGGTAAGCAAAGAGATGTGTATTATTTCAAGGGATTATAGGAACTAAATTGTTTCAGGGACATTACATAACATACACCATTAAAATGTGACGTTTTTTCTGGTAATACATTAAACATTTTAATGTCACATGTCACACCAACGCAGCACCAATGCAGCATGGATTGTTTTCATGTAACCACACTGTTCACACTGTGAATGTGTCAAACACAATACTACTCAAAGCTAAGTGCATGTGTAAAGGCTAAGGTCAATAAAACAGTAAATCTTACCAGCTGCTTGTCTTTCCTTCTTTGCGCTTACTTAACACAAAGAAAGCATGGTATTTTTGCTTATCAGATCATGAAATACATGACAGTCTATCATGAGTGCTTCCTTACTCCCTTGCTGTCCTCACACACGCTTTGATCAAAACTTGTTTACCTTTCTGCTGAATGTCGAGCTTTCTTTTTCTAAAAATCTCTTTCACACCTTCTCCTTTGAATCCTTTGTTGACGGTATGGTTGGTGTCTGCACCTACGTATGTTCGTGTCAATCCCGCCAAGCTCTCATGGAAAAGTGTCACCTGAACCCACTTGCTTCTGCATGCACCATCCGTCCTGTGCTGAAACTTTGAACGCGAAAAGGTCTTCCCCTCATTTGAAAGCTCTCCAACTCTTTCTCTCCTTCTCTCCCACACAATTTTTGTCATTTAGCTCATGCAGACATGCTCAGAAAGTAAAATAAACAGACTGAAACATTAAGGAACAGCCACCTCAAACAGAAAATCCACTAGAAGGCTAGGATTAATTTAATAATAGGCCGAAGGAGAAAAGATCCTTTATGGCAACCTTTAGCATTTTGTATTCTTTATATTGGATTTTATATAAGGTACTGTGCAAAAGTATTGCCCTTCATTTCTTTATACTAAATAAAAATATAATTAACGTAGATTCAATTAAAGGAGGCACAGTGGCATACTGGGTAGTACATATTGCCTCACACCTCCAGCGTCAAGAACTCGAGCCCTGTTTAAGATCTACTGTATGTGCATGGAGTTTGCATGATCTTCCTTATGCTTGGTGAGTTTCCTCCAAATACTCTGGCCCCACCCTCACAGTCCAAAGACATCTCCAAATTGTGCGTAGTGTGTGAATGAGTGGGTGTGTGCATGTATCCTTTGATGGTGCCCCGAGGCCTCCCGTGATCCTGTTAAGGCTAAGAATTTTAAAGAATGAAAGATTGAATAAGTGAGATTAAAGAAATGGAAACAAATGTTTAACTGGTGGTGACAGGCTGAAAAGTGCCTAAAGATACAAATGTAAAAAATTGGGGTTAGTCTAAGAACTTCAACAGCAACCAACCACCAGCATAACCAGTATACGAATCCAACCACCCAGCATAACCAGTATACGAATGATCGGTCCGATCATTTTCCCCATCTGCACCTGTTTCTCACTGGTTCATGCCTCAGTAGATGTATTTATGCTTGAATGATTCACAGGTCATTGTGTGGCTTAACAACAACAAAAAAAATCTTGAAAGCCAAATACGAGAGCCGAAGGACCCCCAGGAAGCTTGGAGAACAATTCCTCAAGAACAGATTAAGAAATAGCACATACTGTAGTCTGGCTCTTTACAAACAGTCTATAAAGCAATGAGGACTGGCGTAAGACTATTGCACAGTACTGTACATATGTTGCATATTATATCGCATAGTCGGAGTACAAAATGATTAAAGCACTGTCTGGATATAATGGGCTGTATGTTGAAAAGAAAATTACTCCTTTCCATACCCGACAACTATGTTTTCTATTTCTCTTTTTGAAGCAGCAGAACTATTTTAGTTCACAACCTTGACACTAACTGCAGAGACTGCATAGATTTGCCGCAATGTATCACAACTACGCTTGTGTGATATAACAATTTAATCGCTCCTACACAATCCTACATTGCCATCACATCCAGTTATATTTTACTCAGATCGTACATTGCCTGGCCAAAAAAAAGGTCACACACTCTAATGTTCATTTGATCGCTTTCAGCTTTGATTATAAGACACAATGTGGTGGCCAGTTCATGTGTGGAAAAGATTCCTCATACTCCCTGGGCCACTCTTTCATAATTTGAGAATTGGAATGTGCCTGTCCCATCAGGAAAAGAGAAAATCCATAGATGTGATAACTTGGTCATTCAGGTTGTCAGCTGAATTAATTTTATTGTCACATAAGCCTACACCTGACTAACTTAAACAAGTTCATAACATTGCCTCAAGAGGCTGGTACAGTGGCCGTGATGCATGATGGGTGCATCGCTTCATGTGCTTCCCTGCTTGTCCTGATGTTCCATTGCTCTCGAATGCGTCAATCTAAACTCATCAGACCTTTTTCCAGTTCAATCCAGTTTTTATGATCCCTAGCAAACAAAAAAGCATTTTTCTGATTAGTCTCACTAACAAGTGTCTTTCTCATGGCGACACAGCTGTTTAGGACCGATCCTGAGATTTCGCATCACGCTGTGTGCTTGTACTTTCACGATTAAACATAGCTCTGATTTTCTACTGAGAATTTTTTACTTTTAACAAATGTACTGCAATGTACTGTAATGCACTTTTAACAAGCTTTTACAGTAGGTGACCTCCATTTATGATTTTTTTCTGACCACATTTCTTTTTAGCAACGTTGATGGTTCTACATTATTCTTACAAGTATTAACAATGTGTCAGACAGCTCGTAACCCAATTCCAGTCATTTCAAATCTCTGTAGTCGTTCTCTTTGCTTAACGCAGGCCAATAATTGACCCTATTTAAACAGCGACTTTTTTTTGGCCAGGCAGTGGTGATGATTATTGTGCAAGTTCATGTTTTTAATGCTTAAAACTCTTCTTAAATTGAAAAATGCATGAGATATTACATTTGTCTTCTTTTAAATTAGCATATTGAATATACTCCATGACTAAGTTTATGGTGCATAATTTTTTTTTTCTCATGTGGATGACTAAATCATTAATCAAGATTTTTATTAAAGATAACTTATGATAAAGGGGAAAAACTCAAATCACAACCTTTTTGAATCCTTAATATTAGTCATTAGTCCTTAGATGAACATGACATCCCCAAACACTTCCAAAGATTTATTTTATACTGAATTTCTGACAAACTCTTTAAAAGTTTCAATTTCTTTCACTGACATGTCAGTATATTTTCAGTTCACTTAACTGTTTCCTATACTGCTCCCGTGTCATTTGAATACCTGCTGATAGTTGCTGCCAGTGGGATTCAGCCCTCATTTCATCTCTACTCAGCTGTCTGCTTAGAGAGATAAGCTTCCAAAGCTTTTATGCTACTACTGCTGTCAGAGACATCATGCTTGTCAAATTCTAGATCACTTGCTGAGCGTCTGCTGTAACTCAAAAAGTGCATTGTATAGCTACAACTTACATGTATACAGTGAAACCTGACCGCTTGAGGTCCTTGTTAACCGTACTCGCAATGTCCCTCTTTAATGCCGAGGTAGCAGAAGGACACAAAATCAACGCTCAAGTAAAAATACTTGCTTAAAAATAGACGGACACTTCAGTTTTACACAAGTTGAAGTACTAAGTATTAGAGCTCTAATGTTTTCAACAAAGAAACAGATTTTTCTAGATATCCAGATTCATATTTTTAGGCATTTTTAAAACACAATTGAAGTTGATGCAGTTGACAACATGAATGTGGAAGTCTAGTAAAGATTAATGGCGACAAGATTTGAGATTAATTAAACAAATTGCGAGCAGCCAGCTAGATAGGTGCTACCATTGCTACCCTGTATAATAGAAAGAGTCTACACAATTAATAATGGCCATAATGCAAGCATAACAATTACAATAAGCTTAAGGGATTTGCCAAAACATTATAATTGTAATCTTATTATAAAATAAAAAATAAAAATATAAATGATAAAAAAAAAGATCAGTTAGTTCAGAATGCAGCAGCAAGAGTCCTACTAGAACCAGAGTTCCATAATTGAGTAAAATTCTAAAATACTACTTTTAATCATAAAGCATGAAATGGTCCTCACACCGCAATACTTGAGCTAGTATCGTATATTGTAGTACTTTGATCAAAGGATGCAGGTGTCTTACAAACATTCAATTTACGAATTTTCACAGATACAAACAGACCGTCTGTACATGCAAACAAATAGCGAAAGTAGCTCATGTGTATTATACAAAAAATAGGCACTGCAGTGCACTAGCTGTCAACAAAAGAGTTCTCAGTCCAATACAGTGGAAAACAGCTGACAATATTGTGTCCCATGCTTGGACTCAATGTGTGTGCCTCACTCGTAAAGTCAACATCTCTGTGTGTGTTCGTGTGTGTGTGTGTGTGTGTGTGTGTGTGTGTGTGTGTGTGTGTGTGTGTGTGTTTGTGGGTTCGTGTGAAAGATGTCCTACACAATTTTTACTTTACATTTTGTATGAATCCTTTTTATATGAATATTTGGGATGTGGAACGAATCACCGTAGTTTCTATTATTTCTTATGGGGAAATTTTCTCTGAGACAAAATGGTATCCACAGTGTGATGTCTCAGTGTGCAAGATTAATTTCCTTAGGCACAGTTACAGTTTTTGGTGTGAGGGGAAAGAGGACAGGGATTTATTCAAGTGGATTGGTATGCTTTACATTGTATATCGTATATCAAGGCGTACGAGACTCACTTTGTCAAATTTAAGAACAAATGGAACTCCTGGAATGGACCTCGTTCATAAGTAGGGAACAACCTGTAGCATTCCCATTAATGTTCAGGACTCAGACAGTCTAAGTTTTTAAGTCTAGGCATATTTATTATATTATAATATTATGAATATTATATTTTTTTAGCCAAGCATTTTGTGAATAGATTTGCCTTAAAAAACAGAAAAAGGAGCGGATCAGGAGGACTTAGAGTATGGACGTAGAGTATTATGGTGAACTGCTATTCTGTAAAGCTGCTTTTCGACAATGACCATTGTTAAAAGCCTTAAAAAACTTAAATTAAACGGAATTGAAAATGTATGTTTCTATTTAAAATGTTTGAGTACAGTAAAGGTTTTTTTTGAGTAGAATCACGTATCACATACAATCAAGTAAAGTACAGATAAATGGAAAAAAAAAAAACTTAATTACAGCAAAAGAGAAGTTTTACTTAATAACTTGCCAATTAATAACTGGAAAGGCAAGTCTTCCGTGCGGCTTATCTTCGAGACGCCCGGCTGTATGCAGGTCACGCAATGTTTATTTTATTGTTTCATAAATAATCAGTGTTGACTCAGATACAACATTGAGCGCCAGGTCAGTGAGATGCACACTGTGTGTGATTAGATGGCTTGCTTATAACTTCACGTCAAGGCAACAGGGTCGTAACGCAATACTATCTAAACCATTCGTTATCTGGAACAAGTGTGAGAGCAGAGTCGACTGCATGTGTCCACAAGGTGCACGACCACTGTGGCTAAATTTTAATGAAGGACAATTGCTGATGAAACCACTACATTCTATACAGCGAGTCAAGTGTGAAGCTGAGAATATTAGTAGCGGTGTCAGCATTCTCAGCCATGCAAACATGAACTAATTTTCTGAGACTTTGCTTCTTCAACCAAACTGAATCTCTTGCACAGAATTTTTAAAGGGTGGCAGAGGGGAGAAAATATGTTGTGTGTATTTTGCTGAAATTTATTCAAGCATGTGAGGCACCCACATGTGTGAGACTGCACCCATGTTTTTCAGTATCAGACTTTGTTGGACAGCTCCTCCTTTGCAACTCACCACAAACATGAGATCAAACAGTGCTGTGATTTATTATTTGAAAACCAGGCTTCATGAAAACTTTGGTAATATTTCTTATATTCAGCCTGACAAGACAGGACTTATATTTGCTTTTTACTTACTTTAATAATATATACAGAGCCTTGCAGAAGTATTCATACCCCTTGAACTATCCGAGGTCATGCTGTTGCGCTGAATATTGGCGTACGAATATATGTGCAACAGCACTCCCTCCCATGTGACATTGCTCAATTACATTATATTAGCTACTAGGCTTGTGTGAAACAATATTTTCATTCCTACACAAAAGGTTAACACACAGAAATATTGCTTTATGGGTTTGTGTTGGTGATGGATCACTCATGAATGATTCGTTCTTTAATGCGACTCAGAAGAACGAGTAGTCTCGGAGAGTGATTCATTCGTTTGATACGTGACTCTCATAGTCGTTAACTGCATTGGAATATTATCATTATTGGAACTATAACCAACATTTTGTATGTAGACGTGTTGTAACATTTTATTGTATTTCTGATCAAAAGAATGAAAAAAAAAAGATTTGTTTATTTTGATAAATGAGATTCAAAGAACCGAGTCACTAAAATGATCCAAACTTCCCATCACTAGTTTGTGTTTGAGCAGCAATGAGAGATGATCTCACCCTTATTTAGTTCTAACCTACAGTAATTCAACCTTATAAAGCCCAAAAGATCAAAATCTTTCCAGTGTGCAGCCTTTTCCTCCTCAATAAAATAGGAGATGCATCTGGAATTATCTGCAGCTTGCATGCTTTCTTTCACCATAAATGAATGTTTTATGTTCCCTGTCTTTTTTTAGGCAACCAGTAGTTTAAATTATTAAACCATTCAAGATATTTTGAAATGAAAATTTGTGATCAGGGAAAATCAATACTGTTGATTAGCAAACATTTTAGCTTGGCCAATTGGATTTCTGGGAGAAACAATACAATGGAACTTAGATTTGTGCATATGCAGGTAAAAGAACCTCACAGGAAATTCAACATTAGTGCAGCTGTGAGTTACACCTATGCAGTTTAATCATTCATGGAATTTAATCAATCTTTTGACAGTCAGTTCAATTAATGTAATCAATGGGTCCGTTTTCGTTTAAGAATTGATTGTCATTTTTTTTTTAAATATTTAGGTAACATTATAACGGTGAAAATAATTGAATAATTAAAAGTACACAGCCTTCGCAGAAAATAGAAAACGCTCTTTGGTATGAAGATTTGTAAAAAAAAAAAAACATTACATTTAACAATCAACAACGAAAGTTACACAACATTCCAGGCAGAATACACTGGAACATCCAGGTTTCTATCTGATGCTCTCTAACAGTTTCCTTCTCAATCATCGTTTCACCTTCCTTCGATCCCTGTGACTGTTTTATCCATTTGCTGCCAACATGCACAGTACTGATTCCACACCACTAGCGTTACATGCTCACAGCAGACGTCATATTGGCCTCAGGGACCCGTATCGCAGTCTTCTCTAACCTGCTTGAGTTAACAGACTCAGCGGTGATGGTACGCTGTAGCACTGCTGCATTACTCAAGCTGTGACCTGACGATAGTCTCAGGTGTCGCCACTTCTCTTCTTTTTGCGCATCAAATTGGCCCACAAGCCCACAGGGACCAATGTTCTCAGATGACATCTAATTCCCCGATCTCTAACCCAACCACATGCATACCTATATGGGGAAACGTAGGAAGAGTCGCACTTATCATCAACTTATGCTTGATGTTCATGTAGATATATCTATTTTTTTGGGAAAAAGATTACACCAATAGCTTTATTTTATCTTAAGTGTTTTTATCAATGCTCTTTTTCATGTCCTATACTACTTCTGTTTATATCATTAGGTTGGTAATTTCCCTTATATCAATTTGGTATCAGTGCTTCTTGAGATATCACATGCTCTTGAAGTCAGACCTCATTAAAAAGGCAAAAAAAGTCGAAACTTTATCGCAACAGTGATAACAATAATAAAATAATGACCTTCTCGAAATTGAAATATCCTCTCAGTTTTTATAGATATAGTTTACGACTGTAACCAGAACTTGTGTCATTTGCATAAAATAAAGTACTGTTAAGTGCTGCTTCTATAATAGAAACTCTAAGAAAATTCTTACAACACACATCACCAGCTTTACACACGCCTTTTATGGACCTTGTCACATTACAAGCTCAATCTGGACACTAACGGTTTGTAAGTTTATTGTTCCTCCATAATGTGTATACAAGACATGGCACCATTAACTGACTGCCTTATTAACTGACTCTTGGATCTCGCATTGATGAGACAGAGAAACACATGGCTGTGTAGGTAGGTCACTTATCACACTGAATAGTACGCATGGCTCTTAGTCAGGAACTGTGAAAGAAGAGAGAAAGTGTTTATGTGTGTGTTTGTGTGTGTGTGTTAGAGAGAGAGAGAAAGAAAGAGATGGATTTGGCAGCTCTTCCTAGTATATGTGGGCATGATTGCTGGTGCTCCTGCTGCCCAGTGTGAGGTCCTTATATAAGACTCGAGAGACAAACAGACAGACAGACAGACCGACCGACCGACCGAGTGAGGCACGCTCACACAGACACAAGCACAGACTGCAGATACCTACAGATCAGCTGTGCAGTGTGAGGACAACTGAGTGTTGATGGGTGATCTCCAGTTTGCTGAAAATTTAAGTTCAACCTACAGGAATAGCTCCCATGCCAAAATACTCAAGTTGGTCCTGACAGGCGTTGGTGGTTCCGAATAAAGACAAGAACAAACTTTCATTTGTGCAATACTATTTATGTTTCATAATTAACAAATTGGTCATGGGTCTTGTGTTACAGCAGTGCAACTTATTACAAGTACACAGCAATAATGGATGAATGGTTTGTAATAGTCAGTGGTGGGCAAAGTACACAAGCTCTTTACTAGTAAATGTAGACAGTAGTCAAGCATTACTCAGATAAACATATAAACAACCATTTACATTTCAACTTCAGTAAAAGTACAAACCTAAAATGTCTACTTAAGTATCAAAATGACCTAGTTTGTATTATCTCACATTAGCCTTTGTCATAGTAACAAATCTCTCTCTGTCGAACTCCTTCTCCTTCCTGACTGTGGACATGCTGTTTTCCTCTGCAACCGGCTCTGCTTCAGATTTTAAACATTTGTAACTGTATTACGCATGTCACAAGAAAAACCTGTTTTACAAACACATAATTGTCAGAAACTCCTACTTCAAATAATACGAACTATTGTAACTGTAAGTGTGCTTATGTAACGCATTGTCATATGGAAATGTACTGAGGTAAAATTTCAAATATTTGTTTAAGGATGTAGTGGAGTATCGGTAAAAAAAGGATCTTGTGGAATATGTATTTAAATACAGGAACAAAGTGATGGCATAAATTAGATAAATTCTGACCAAGAGTCATACAGGTTTTTATTATCACACAAAGAAGTCCATAAGTTCAATCAAATAAGACTGTAACAGCGTAATATATACTGTATATACACGCAGTGGTTAAAACCAATTTTTGGAATTTTGTGTCTCCTCAATGATACTTGGTATGAAACATTTTACAGAACATATGTTTTTGTACTAGATGACTATGATTCTGGAATACAAAATCACAGGCTCATGTCTGATCTAAGTAAAATGGCACGCTTCACAGAAGTAACCTACACTTTGAATGAATCCAAAATAGCGTACAATGTAAACCTATAATGTGCTTCAAATGGTAAGTTTTTTTTTTTTTTTGTATTACCTGCAGTATAAAGTACACTTACATAAGGAGAAGGAAAGTAACTAGAGCTTCAGAATACATAAAGGAATACTCAAGTATTCCCAATAAAGTTTCACCTCCAGCACAAAATAAGCACACTACAATCTATCATGATCTTAACACTAAGGCCTAAAGGCAAGCATTGATTTAATCAAAGCGGTTTTAATTAGATTGATGAATACATTAATGCAAAGGCACACCAACAACAAGAGCTCAGGATAAGAATTTCAGCACCAGATAAACAGCCGATAGTTACCACTTCCTCAATTGTAAATCAGTGCCAATTTAACCAAACACTATTAGCCTTGTCCAATTCAAAAGCACCACAACATGGATGGCTAAAAACTTCTTGATATCCTCGAACACTTGCTCAATAACCGTAACACAGAATTTAGGAACTTAATCGATTTAAAAAAAGAGACATGTTAGGATCACACAAAATCCCAAGTACATGACACAGATTGAAAAACAGAATGGATCACAACATGGTGCACTGCTGACCCTTTTTATCAGTCTCAGACAGACACACTCTGGCATCAGGAGACCCAGGGGAGGATTTTATTTGTGTTCTCAGACCTGTCCATCCGGTTATAGCAAAATTAATACGAGACGTGCTGTCGCAAAATGTGGCTGGCATTCGGTAAGCCTGATTTCACGGGTAAACTTTTATCTGAGCATTTTGTCTGATCTGACGTTATTATCGCTGACAGTACCTGGGACAGCGCAAACTAAAGCTGGATTTATCGGTTTAAAACTAATCTGAAATGCCCCATGAATATTGTAATGAACTGTATATGTAATGGATATGTGGCTTTATATTTCTATAGTTGAAAAAAAAAAAAAATCACATTTCACAACTGAACAACTACGTGTGATTTTGGAGTGATGCCTTAGACTACAATCTACACCACCATTATCTAAAAACCAAGTGTGGAAAACCTTGTGGAAGACCATTCTTTTTTGACATTTTTCTGTCCAGTACAGTCTTATGCAAAAGTTTAGGCTCCCCTTGATAAATAACAGATTTCGGCGATTTTTTTTTTTTTTGAAAAGATCTTAACACAGTCTCTCTTGGAAATGGAAAAAAATGCACAATATTTTCAGCAAACATTGATGCATAGTTACTTCTTCTGCCATAAATTGAATAAAAATAAAAAATAAAAACATTATTATGGCACTGTGCAAAAGTTTGTGCACCCCAAGAGTTCCAGAGTCTCAGATTCTTTTTACAAGGTATCAGACTTTAATCAGGTCGTTAGATCTGATGCATAGCAACAGTTGTCATTAGTAAATGGCAATTTCAAAACTTTACAAATACTTTGACTCTTCAAACCTAGTGTACACACTTGCGGACACTCAACAACCATGGGTTCCTCTAAGCATCTGTGTAAGACTCTGAAAATAAAAGTTTTTACAAGAGGATAGCAAAGAGTTGTCAGCTCGAAGTTTCCACAGTGAGAAATGTAAATAAAAGATGGCAGTTCAGGGGAACTGTGGAGGTCAAGATGAGATCTGGAAGACCAAGAAAACTCTCGGAGAGAACTGCTCGAATGCTGGTCAGAAAGACAAATCAAAACCCCCATTTGACTGCAAAAAACCTGAAGGAAAATTTAGCAGACTCCGTAGAGGCGGTGCACCTTTCCACTGCTCAGCGATGCTTGCACAGACAAGACCTTCAAGGACGAGTCAGCAGGAGAAAACCTTACCTGCGTCCTCATCATAAACTCCAACGTCAGAAGTATGCAACAGAATCTACAAAAGCCTGATGCGTTTTAGAAACAAGTGCTGTGGACTGATGAAGTTACAATAGAACTCTTTGGCCACAATCAGCAAAGGCATGTTTGGAGAAAAAAGGAGCAGCATTTCATGAAAGGAACACCTTGCCAACTATTAAGCATGGGGTTGGATCTATCATGCTTTGGGGTTGTGTTGCGGCCAGTGGCACAGGAAACACTGCACGGGTGTAGGGAAGAATGGATTCCACTAAATACCAGCAAATTCTGGAAGCAGACATCACACCATCTGTAAAAAAGTTGAAGCTGAAAAGAGGAAGGCTTCTACAACAGGACAATGATCCTAAGCATACATCGAAATCCACTATGGAATACCTCAAGAGACGCAAGCTGAAGGTTTTGGAATGACCATCACAGTCCCCCGATTTAAACATCTTTGAAAATTTGTGGGTAGATCTTAACAGGGCTGTGCATGCAACAGAACTAGAAGCCTTTTGCAACAAAGAATGGGAGAAAATCCCAAGTACAAGAACTGAAAGACTTTTAGCTGACTATAAAAAGCGTTTACAAGCTGTGATATCTGCCAGAGGAGGTGTTACTACAGTAAGTACTGATGATGTTGGGTGCCCAAACTTTTGCACAGTGCCACAATAATGTTTTTTTTTTTAAATTTTTTTATCATTGTTCGATTTATGACATAAAAAGTAACTATGCACCCATGTTCGTTTTCCAGGAGAGACTGTGTCAACATCTTTTCAATAAAAAAAATCACCAAAATTTGTTATTTATCAAGGGGTGCCTAAACTTTTGCATAAGACTGTATAGGTTCAGGAACTTGTTCAATCTATGAACAGGCTTCCTGCTCTCAAAAGCTGTTCTGGTGAATCATTGTGGCCTACACTTTACTAAAGCACTACGTTCTTCTTGTTCTTTTTCCTTTGTCACCCATCTGCGTATACACACACCAGGTACTGCGTCATAAACCTTAACTCTGAATAAAGCAGAAGAATTGTTATAAATAAGTATTTACGTCATACAAATTAAGGGGGGAATACTTATAGGATTTATTTTTAAAATGTGTACAAAAATATGAGAAAAATCCAATAAGAACAAATAAAGCTCCTATAACAAATAAAAAATCCTGCAAAGCCTCTATTATGAATAACTCATAAAACTTCTCTAAAGCTTAAATAAACAAATTGATCCTTCTATACAACAAAGCCTAAAGTTATCTACTGTAGTATATGCAGCAGGGATATTAATGTTTTGTAATCAAGTTTCACATTTAACAAAGCTATAGGAGCAAAAATATAAAAAATAAAAAAATTATAACAGATTATTGATTATTATACTATTTATACATTTTCAAGGTATCATACCATCATTTGAACCCTACAGTATATACTCCCCACTCATATTATGTCATCTTGCCATGACTTACAACGATGCACTCACTAAGTACCATATTAGAAAGACTTTACCGATACTGAGTAGAGCCTCATTTTCTCTAAAAAAAAAAAAAAAAGCCTAAATTCTTTATGACATGCATTCCACAAGATGTTGAAAAAAAAAATCATTTGAGACTTTAGTCCATGTTCACATGACACGTACTGCGGATTTTTCATGCTTTTTTTGTGTTTTCTTTTTTTTGCAGGCGTGAACATCCCATGTACCGCATCCAAAAGGTTTTCTCCTGGCTTTAGATCCAGTGACGCACTGCAAAGGCTACTGAAGAACACTGAACTTCACTGAACAATCATGTTCTTTAACCCTTTTGGTGATGACTTTTGCATTGGATATTATGTTGGGGTAGTTAATAGAAGATGGGTAAATTGTGGATATGAAAGTTTGCACATGGTCAGCAGTAATACTCAAATACACTGTGACATCCAAGCAATAAATGACTGGTATTAATGGGCTCAAAAGATGTGCCAAAAACATGTGCCACACCATTACACCACCAGGTGCAAGTCACGTTGGATCCATGGGTTCAAATTTTGACTCACTAACTTTGAGATTATATATTGAGATTATGCTATATTTCTTCAGTCTTTACCTGTCCAGTGTTAGTAAGTCTGTGCCCACTGTAGCCTCACTGTCCTATTCTTAGCTAACACAAGTGGAGCCTGATGTGGGCTTTTGCTGTTATCTCTTCAATGTCTGGATGCGTTATCTATTCTGGGATGCTTTTCTGCCCACCACATCTGTACAGAGTTTATGGTTATCGAAATTACTGTAGCCTTTCTGTAAACTAAAACCAGTCTGGTCATTTTCTCATTGTCTATCAACCAGACATTTCTATCCCTTTGTGATGCTCACAAAATGTTTCTTTTTTTTTATTATCTCTTTCCGAGAATTCTAGAGATTGTTGTGCAGTTCAGTAGATAAAGAAATACTCAAAAACAGCACATCTGGCACTAACAATTATGGCGCAGTCAGAATCACTGAGAACACTTTTCCCTTTTTGATGGTTGATGTGAATATTATATAACATTATATGTGCACCACATGGTTTGCTGATTGGATAAATGCATAAATGAGTAGGGTGTTAGCATGACGGCCTAGTGGTTACAGGATTCATAATTGGGTTTGATTCTCACCTCTGGTGCTGTGAGTATGTATAGTACATTCTGCCTGTGCTTGGTAGATTTCCTACACTTTCCTCCTTGACACACATGCTGATTGATATTTCCAAATTGTCCAAAGAGCATGACCAGATGGGAGTGGGTATGTGAGTGTGTGTATCCTTGTGGCCTGCTATGGGTTGGCAACCCACTCAGGGTGGATCCCACTTTCTGCCCCAAGTTACCTTTAATAAGGCCCAGGACCCTGTATAACCCTACACAGGATAAGAGGTGTAGACAGTGTATAGATGGATAAATTAGTAGGTGTATAAGAGTTCTGCTCTGTGATTAAATACACTACATCATATATTACTTGTTAATTGCTTTATACTTTTGATGTTATGCGACATCATACAATTCAAATATATTAAAAGAATTAGTTTCTGTTACTACTTTTGTGAAACTGGTTTTCAAGAATCTGTGCCTCATTAGGCTATGATTGTTCCTTCTTAAAGTAAAAAATGCAGCTCGTCCTGTTCCTGAAAAAATGTAGTCATAGACAGAATACTTAAACCTAGAGCTTTACCTCTGACCATGACAAAGCATCGACCATGGAGCCTCCTTCTATAAATGCTAAATGAAAATCCTCTTATCAGTATATGCAGAGCAGCCACCACATACAGTAAGTCCCTTTACTATAGCAATAAAAATCAATTACATTGAGTAATAAACCTCGCAGACTGGCCAATCAGAACCAACATTTATCAGTGCTGCGGTCTGGAGCAAAATAATATGCATTCTAAAAACTACAGCATTAATATACGCAACTGTGTGTGTTTTATTCAACACCGTAATTAATAATTATTTCATGCTGTTGATATTGCAGTGCTCTGAAGGAAAGGAGGATGTGGAGATGTGCAGGAGGCTCCGCAGGAGGGCAGAGGCAGAGCTACAGAACTCTGGTGTTAAGAGGGGACAGAGGTTTAGGCTACTACTAATTAGCAGACAGTAATTGCTCTCATTAGCTTAAGACTGGAGTGTAAGTAAGGGACCGAGTCTCTACACATGGTCGGAGGGGAAAAAAAACAAATAGGACTGAGAGGAGGACAGAGCTGGTGCTGATTTCATTCAAGCGGCCTGACTAAGGAAGGGTCTATCAAAACCCACTTGATTTTAAACACACTCTTGCGTGCATACAAGAATGCAAGGGAGATAATCATGTGCTAAATTATGACATGCTTTAAGGAAACATGGGAGGACTGGGACTAATTGATGGGCAAACAGAGAAACAAGGAGGGAGGGAAGTGAACAGACACAAATGCAACAGAGGACTGAAGGTGTGAATCAGAAATGAAAGAACACTTTTTCACAGGTAAAGTGTGAAATCCACATAGACTGACATATGGCCAGGAGATACAGTGAGACTCTCACCAAGCAATAAGCATATGCACAGGCTTAAAAGCTTAAACGGCTCAGACATTTGAGTAGCTCATAGGCCATTTGGCACAATTATAATTTCAACTCAGGTTGTAATAAGAGAGCATTATGTGAAGCATTACTTCACATAATTCTATAAAATTCTGTTAGCTTGAAGCAGACATGTAGAAAGGATTTACTAGAGATACACAATATCTCTAGTAAAAAAAAAAAAAAAACATAATGATTACCTTAGTATTTAAATTACAATTATTGAACATGAAAATGTAGACAACTTACTGCTTGGTATTTTAAACCTTCATGTATAAAATATAGATGTCTATATAAATAAAAGAAAGGTTTTGTCTGTACATTGGTCAGAACTCGCTCTTTCAGTGATATCTTAACGTTTCATACATTGGAGGACCCGAAACCAGTCAATTGCTGCCTGCATGTACGCATGTTCATCCAGCCAGATTCTGTCACAGCATCATGCAAAACTGGCCCAACAACATTTTATGACATTTTGTTATTTGCCTGAAGTAAAACCTGCAGCATTCAATTTAATTACACTTTTCATTAAATAAAATAAAAATGTTTAGTGGAATTAAGTTATTACAAGTTACAGTATTTACCAGATTGCAAACTGAAAGTTTTGACAGAGTACTACTTAAATCAACAATTGGACAGAACTTATTGAAACTTCTACAGTCCTAGATCCTAATTATAAAATAAAAATAATATGAATCTTTTTTACTGGTATTAGTTAATATTTTCAGCACTGAAGTGGTACGAGTTGGAGTAGTTTTAAGAAAAAAACCTAATCTTTATCCGATCTAAGTTTTTCGATTTCTCGTCTCCAAATTCTTCACTCTCCAATTACTAAACAGTTAACTAAATATTAACAGTGTATTGGGCTGACGACGAAAAAAGTGTACACAAGGCATAAGATACTCAACGTTACAAAATGTTATTTCTTTGCATTAATGTTAGGTACAGAAAGACAGGAATCAACCTGAAGCCTTCAACCCTTCCTGTCTACAAAGGGTCCTCATGCTAGTATTCTCTATAATCCCCTGCTACACTAATGCACTTATCCCAGGCCTCACTGATGCTTGGATATCATCAAGGTAAAAAGATTTCTCAATATGCTTGGATCTATAATTGAACTGCCTGCATCATATCTGAAACCATTTGAAGCGTGGTCAGAACTGCAAAGGGGATGTAAGAATAACTCTCAGACAAGTGAATGACTCTGTGTACAGTTTCCACAGACAAATGTGTCTCTTCCACAAGTTGGTGACAAGTTATTCTTCAATTTTCAAGGATAAGGTATTCACTTGCTGAAGGTTTACATGTTTACAAAGACTGCAGTGGGCTCTGAGCCACCTCAGCCAGGATTTTCATTCATAGATATACAGCCTTCTTGAAAACATTTGGACCAGTAAAATGTTTTAATGCAGCTTAATCTCATCACCACACTATGCTTGAAGTCTTCTGTAAGTAACAATTAGTTTTATGCCTTCCTTCCAGACAAATAGTCCCAGTTTGACTTGAACAACCTCATATAACCACTCTGGAATCATTAGGTTGAGTGAAATGAAATGTAGAAATGACATGCTGGACAAGGAATTTTTTATTTATTTTTTTATACAGTATGCTGGGCATGCATACAATACGTCTGACCCATGATGTTTACATCATGTCTGGCAGTTTTGTTTTGGAAATATTAACATAAAACATGCTGTCTTGCACGTCCCAGCATCCCTTAAATATTTAACAAAGCAGCCAAACGTGAAATTAAAAATAGTAAACGCAGTATTACTCGGTCATGTCGGAATTGTGGATGTTGGTGAGAAACATACATCAGCATCTTCAATAAGCTATTTTCTCTTTTCTCCACAATGCAAATGCAATAATAGTATTTTCAGATTTCCTAATTTTCTTTTTTTAACTTCAGAAAATTGGAGTGGTAAAATCATATCCTGGCATGATAGTCTGCATGTCACTCATCATGGCACGGAACAAAGGTAATGCAATATATCAAGAGCAAAAATTAATTAAAAAGATATTTTTAAATAGCTGTGTTTTTGTAAATGCAGCAAAACTATAAAACTGTATATAATGGATAATCTTATGTTATTGCAAATTGTACCTTCTTCCAAGGGTTGTTGTTTGGTTAGCACCAAGGAATCTTGGTGTCTAGTAGAGAAGACATAAAAAGGTCCTCAAAATCGCTTTGGTTCTGTGACTCCTGAGTGAGGATCACATTGATAATGTATTCCTACAATGCCGTAATGAACAGGACTTTCTTTAGGACTACCCTGAAAGGTGATCAGAATTGACCAGTTGGCCTTCACAGCACTGGTTAAACCCCTGAAGCAGTGTCCCAAGTCGGTATGACTAAGTGATGACCATAAAGAGGCAACAGCCATGCTAGACTGGCATGTCATAACAGGAGCTGTGTATCTGGCAAATCTTCAGCCAATATCCATGATCTCCAACAGCAAGTGGGCCAACCTCTATTTAGTCACAAGGACCAGTTGAATCTTTCCTCTGTGCCAGATAAACTGTTAAACTGAGGATTAGATGGCCATCATCTGGTGATGAAGTACTGTAGGGCACATGCCAGCCACAGCAGTGAATACTCTGCTGGTGAGCATTTTTAGAGGGAAGCAAGATCAAATTTGTGTGATTTGACAATAAGGTCATCCCAGAGTCATCTGACTGCCAATGCATGCCAGGAAACCATATCACCAGGGGAATTAATTCTACTACCCTTTCGGCCAGTTATCACTAGAAACAAATGCAGGTCATCACGTTGCATAGGCTAATATGTGCCTTAAGCATGTTTGGCATGAAGAGGAGATCCCACGCCATGCTCTTTAGACCTCTGTATATTTCTGGCAAAGACGATGGTTATGTGGCATTGGGAAACAATACAGTTTAATTGTAGAGGTTGCACATTATGCGCAGAGGATTTGCTTTCCATGTCAAGCACACGGACAAACACAATATAAAACAAAGACTGACACTGGGTATTCATACATACTGTAGCAGCCAAAAACAAATGCAGAATGTGTGTAGCTTATAGCAACAATTCTTCTAAACTTTGTTTAGCCGAAAGTATACAAAAGGCCTTTTGGGAATCATGTTGGGGAGAGGCACTGCACCACTTTCAGAAAGATCATCATAAGTTTATGAGATCCCAGAGAGATGCCGTTCATGGTGTGGTGGTACACTGTGATTGCAGCCAAATACACATTTAGGATAGATGGGGAATGCCTAGCAGGCACTGGAGAAACGTTTTCTTTGTTTTGTTTTTTTTTTACAATAAACTGAATATAGCCTATGGAATGCACAAGATTCTCAAAACAATTTCCAACGAAGGGAATGCCCCAGTCTTCAGCTGGAGATTCAGACAATGAGGTCAAACCCATAGGCAGGAGATGATTTGGCTGATTCTTTCTTGTCCATTTGTGAAGGCAGATCTGGACAAGCATATAGCAGATGGGAAAGTCAGTCATGGGCCAATGCTCCCTATCTGGCTCTTCCAGGGAGAGCCACAATTAGCAATGTGTTGACTTGGCATTGGCCTCAACAAATTGAGATGCCACTCCACTGCTTTCATCCATTGCACAGTAAAGCCAAAGCACATGGGTTGCCCTCAGGGAAGGTAACCATGGATCTCAAATCTCCACAAAGCTAGAAGCAGGGCTTCTCTTGTGCACTCTTCATGTGTGGCATTTGGGGTCCTTCCACGGGCCAGCAACTAACTTGAGAAAAGCTTGGGAAATGACTCCTGTGGATGCTGTGCTCAACCAAAGACTTTACTGCATATAGAAGTCTACTCAATCTCACTGGTAAGCACCATAATGTCTGCCGCAATGCCTGCACTGATGACATGCTTCAGCAGCTCATTTGGTCCATATCCACTCTCCTCACATGTCTCATACTGTACATAGTTATGTGTACAGTGTTTTCAGCTATAAAGTGTCCAGTCACAAGCTTTTGCCCTTAAAGGGCATGCTACATAGAAAGAATGTGGTGGTGGTATTAACCTTGTCACCTAGACTCTATTCTTGTGTACATTGAATTTTCAACTCACTGTTTTTTATTTATTTATTTATTTGTTTGTTTATTTTTATTAGAACCAGACAACCATAAATGTTTTCAAACAAAGGCATTTGGCAAACAATCCTTATATGAGGATTGCACAAGGGTATATAAACAATGATTTGATAGACGGCATAACATCTACATCTAGGCATTTTGGCAGACGCCCTTATCCAGAGCGACTTACATTTCTATCTCATTATACATCTCAGCAGTTGGGGTTAAGGGCCTTGCTCAAGGGCCCAACAGGGACAACTTGGTGGTAGTGGGACTTGAACCTGGGACATTCCAAACCGTAGTCCAATGCCTTAACCACTGAGCTACCCCTGACCCAGGGGTAACAAACAAAACAAAACACATTAATAAAACAGTTCAACTGATTAAATAATATTCGATCCGAAAAAATATCAAATAACATGCTAATACTATTCATATAATCCTTATGTTAGTTAAGCTCATTATTATTACAGACAATTATATTTAATGAACTGGAAAAAAAAAACAGAAATGGTAATCCCCATGAAAATTGTGTATCCCTAGGATATGTGAATGTGTATTTGAACATAAAAAGGAGGGGAAAAAAGGAAATAAATAAAAAAGAATCTCTTCTGCAGGCATGTTATATAGTGAAAATTATACTTTGCATGTAAACTTGTTAATGCTCTTGGGCCCTTTAACAGAGCTAAAAAGGTGCTATAGCGATATAGCTCTCTGGCATAAAACGTTGGTTTGGGTTTGGCTTAGTGTGTTTCCCTTTGTCGGCATGCATTAGCAATATATTCTATGCGAGCTGCAATGAGATGGAATTAAAATGAAAAATAGTCTCATGCTTGTTGTGCAATTAAATGGAAGGCAGGTATACCAGGCTTGTGCGGGCAAATGAGTATAATTTAGAGCCGAGACTCTGCTTCTAGCTGCAGCGAGGAATTACAATCAGCTGTCAACTTTCATGATATTTTTTTAACTCCGTAGACTGACACAGTCCGTGTCAACTTTCCACCTCTGCTTTGGTCCACAGTACAGACTCACTGAAAGTAAGTGTAACTGACAGATACTGTATACAGTAAGGGAGGCAAGTGAGGGTGTTAAAGTTAGCATGTGCTTCCAGTACTTACCTCTCAATAAGGTCAGCGATCACACAGGCAAACATCTGTAGCCCCTCTGGAAGCTGCAAAGCCACTGTGAAGCAGAGAGGTGGAGGCTTGGTCAAGGCAATAGTGAGTGATGTGAGTGACACCAACAGGGCCTGTGGCGCACTGTGACTATAAAACCTTTAAGACTTCCCGATTTGCGTTCAGTATAAGAAAATAGCAAACAAATAGTGTGGCAAAGGCCTCTGCAGTTTTATTTAAAGACTTCTTAACTGGATACTCTCAGCTCCTAACGGGACTCTAAAATTAGTGCTTTATTAAAGGCCAGTGCACTTGTAAAGTAAATCAGGTTAACCCAGAGAGAGAAAAGAAAAAAAACTCAGCCGTGCTAAAATCAAATGTAAAACATCAACATGCTGTTGCAAAAAGAGGCTTACAGTAATGAAACCCAAGATCAAAATTCTTTTATAATGAGATCAGAATTGTTTCTAATGAAACAGTTTCAAACATTTATTCCTGACAGATCACACTCCAAAAAGACAAGCAAAAAAAATAATAATAATACAGGACATGTACACTCACAGGGCAGTTTAACAGGAATGTCTGTATAACTGCTCGTTCACGCAATCATCCATTTATGTCGCAGTAGCAGCACAGTGCATAAAATCCAGCACATTAACTGAAGCATTCATTACACCAAAAATCTGAATAGAAAAAGAGTCAAATCTTCGGGAAAAAATGGTCCAGTTTGCTTTCTTCTCAACACTGCTCAACAGTAAAATGTGGTTATTTGGTTTAGTGTATACTTTACATTGGCCTGAACCTGTTTGCCCCTTCTCCCGCGATTGCTCTAACCAGCAATGGGTATTTTCACCCATATACAGTATCTGTTATACACAGAAATTTTGTTTGTTCATTTTTCAGAGCATTATGCAAAAACTAGATACTGTTGTAGATGATTATCCCAGGAGATCAGCAGTTTCTGAAAGCCCATCTGGCACCAACAACCATGCCGCAGTAATCATCAATTAAATCACATTACCTTCATACTCTGATGTTTGATACATGAAACATGAAACTCTTTACCTGTACTTGCATGATTTTATGCATTGCATTGCTGCCACATGACTGACTAACTGAACAGCTGCATAAACAAAGAGGGGTACAGGTTACCAAGCGAGTAATGAATGCACCCTGCAGTGCGTATAGCTACAGTTTGTTACACTACAAATCAAAATATAATATATACCATACCATAATGTAATTCATACTGTCACACTGCCTATTTGACTACGACAACAATACTGCCACATTAGTCAGATTAAATACAAACATTAGAAGGAACTGCTGAATGAGAGAAAAATATCATCATTACAGTTTAATACACTGATGCACTTTTACATTGTTTTAGGTTATGAATGTTCACTGAGACAAAACAGATTCTGCATTTTATACATTAAAATACACACATTTGTCTTGAAAATATGAAACACAATAAGAAAGGGGGAAAAACATAATATCAGTAAATAGGATTAAGCATCAAAATATAATTTTCATCTCAGAAAAACTATATGATCATTTTACAGTTTGGAGTTACAAAATGATATCAAGTTTTATAGTTTTTATATGATAGCATTTTGATGTCGTACAAAGTGCTGGAAAGTTAGTATGAGAAAGTGAGGTACAAAGGAAACAAGAAGCATCTAAGGCATTTAAGTGAAACATAACTGGAATATCTAGTAAGAGGTACTGACTTTAGTGATGTAACTGAAGAAAGAAATGAGATAAATCCCATTCCTAATGTCTCAACATCCTGACTGACCTTGGTAATAATTTTACTCTTTCACTGTTGCTTATGTGATGGTGATTCAAAGCAAGGACCAACTGCGGTAAACCTATATATTAATATTATACTCAAATTAAAAGATGCCATTTTTCCTAGTGTGCTGTTTGTACTGCAGTAGCTTGAGTTGCAAAACGACCAGAATTATTTAGTCGATATTAAATCTCATACGCATGTATCAAAAATTTTTAAACGCTTATCACTAGATTTCTACTGCATGCTCTATGGTCTCAGTAGAACTTGTGATGGCTGATCATGATTAGGGTTGGGTACTGAAACGAATGGTTATGTCTATAACCTCTGTTCCCTGAAGGAGAGGAACGAGGTACAACACATTGTATGGGATATCACGCCCTCTCGTGTCCTGGCTGAAGCCACCTTTATTCACGCCTTAAMGGCAGTCAAACCTGTGGTGACGTAGGTGTAGCCCCGTCTATACCTATAAGCTCTCGTCACCACGGTTGACTCTCAGTTCGACAGCCGCTCTTCGCCGAGCTAAGCTGAGAGGCGTGGCAGCAATGTGTTGTACCTTGTTCCTCTCCTTCAGGGAACAGAGGTTATAGACATAACCATTCGTTCCCTTTCAGTCGATTCACTCGGTACAACACATATTGTATGGGACATATTTTCACGCCCCGCTGAGCATCTACCAAAGTTACCAAAAAAAACCTGATAGCTACTCTACTGCCTCATGGACCCCGCAGAGAGGACACAATGGGCCACCGAGGGGCCGTTATGTCCAGACGGTAGAACCGGATAAACGGGTGAGGTGAGGAACAACTGGCTGCCGCGATATCACCCACGGATATCCCTTTGAACAGCGCCCACGATGTTGCCATAGCCCTTGTTGAATGTGCTTTCACAATCTGAGGCAATGGGACACCCTTGCTGCTATAAGCTAATGTAATCGCCTCCACAATCCAATGGGAAAGCCACTGTTTAGCCAGTGCTTTACCCTTTACTGGACTGGCAAAGCAGACAAACAGTTGATCACATACATGCATATTCACTGTACGGTCCATGTAGACACTTAGTGCACGTACAGGGCACAAATTATGCAATTTTCCCTGCACGGTTGACTCTCAGTTCTTACGCTCTTCACCTCGTTGTGAACACCTTTTCCGTAGAGTTCTTCTAGGTGCTGCTAGTCAACTCTACATTTGACATTATAAGACTGAGCTTAAAATCAGCTTAACTGTTCCTGTTGGTGTTAGCGACAACAGCCTTATTTGGTGAGTCGTCTACCCGCGGAGCGCTGATTTTAGGTTCACTGTCAGTCAACGCATTAGCGACATCTCAGTTTGGTTGGCTCTGTTTAGCTGTGCTAACAGTGCTAGCTAGTATGAGCAAGGGAGCTAATGTGACAAAGAAGAAGCGGTTCTCCCCTGTCCGCAGGAGGTCGGCTTCTCTGAGCCCGAGTCATGTGCGCTTTGTCGCCAGCTCCGGCATTCAATGCTGGAAAGACAGGTCACGTTCGTGGACACCTGGAAAATAAATAAATAAATAAAATACAGTCGCTCAGGAGGACCCCCTCCTTTCCAAATGTGCAGTTCTAGCTTCACTTGTGTCTGCTGAAGAGGAGTTTCCGTCAGAAGTCCCCGCTCTTAGCTGGGCAGACAAAATTGAGTATTTCGAGGGGTCGGAGGACCTTGAGCTCTCCTACAGCGCTGGCCAGCAGCCAGGCGCTGAGCAGCGTGCTTTCAAGGATGATACCATGCTCGACATCGGTCTAGGAATGCACGGCTTGTCGGAGGAAGAGCATCAAATGTTGCCGTCTGCTCAGAGCTCCGCTGCTACTGCGTTAGCCGCTCAGGAAGACACTTCATTTTTGCTCTCTACCGCCAAGCGGCCGAGACGCTAAAGGTGGAGTGGCCCTCCCCACAGCCGGCTCAAAAACCGCGGAGGTTCGCAGGATTTTTCTCCCTCCTGAACCGACAACCGTTAAAAACTGCTTGCACATTTTCCCCGATTTTATCGGTGAGTTAACGTCGTCATGGAGCAAACTGCTGCTTCAGACACATCAGGCACTGTGTTTAGCAGAGTTCGGCTCACTAGTGCCTCAAAAGAGCCAGATGTGTGCGCTACTTAACGAGGTCAGGATCGGGACAGACTACATTTTGCTCATGTCTCGTTGTGCAGCTCTCCCTCGGCAGAGGCATGGCGAGCAGTATAGAGGTATTTATGGCACACGCTCTCTGACATTCCAGATAGAGACACGGCATTCTACTCGGATGAACCGCTATCTGCTGAGCGTTCGTTCGGCCAGTCACTCGATGCCATTCAGGCAAAGTTTGACTTCAAGAGAAAACAGGCTGAGGCGTTGCGAAACATCATTTCGCGACAAGAGATGAAGCCCAAACAGGCTTGGACTTTAAGGGGAGAGGAGCTCTGGCAGCAGGGAGACACTGTTTCTCCTCTCTCAATGCCGCCCAAGAGGCCGCTATGTTATGTTCAGGGAATCAGTCCCAAATGGCGTTGCACTTCACTAACACAGTCTCCCAAGCACCCCCACCCCCGACCCCCCCAAAAACAGACGCACGTAAGTGCATCATTTCAAGCTATGAACCCCAGTTGGGGTGGGTTTGAAAATCAAATAAATTCTCAGGGACTTATGAGAAGTGCCCTCGATGGTTACAGTTTATTTGCCCCAGAAATGGTGCCTTTTGTAAACTGTGTGAATGGCAATAAAGAGTTTTTCTGTTTACAATGTTGCGCAAAAAAAAAAAAAAAAAGCCCAGTGCCATCTATGAGGCTGCACTTTGGCGGAACGCCAGGTTGCAGCAGCCCCTTTCGGTGCTCAAGGTGAGTCGGTTGGCTTCCTGCTGTTTCGTGTGGCGCACATGCGCAGTCTCAACATGGGTGCAAAACACAGTCACTATGGGATACCGACTGCAGTTTCGCACAAAGCCACCGTGCTTCTCTTCCATATGCACCGGTGCTCCGGCAGAAGGGAAATTATCTTCTTGGCAAAGGGGCGATGTAAGTAGTTTCTCCTTCGTAAGCGAACTCTGGTTGGTACAGCCGTTGTTTTGTCGTTCCGAAGAGAGGGGGTGGACTACATCCTGTTTTGGACCTAAGAACATTGAACACGTTTTTAATGACGTACAAGTTCAAAATGCTTACACTGAGGCAACTGCTAAAGGCAATAGACCCGGGAGACTGGTTCACTACGATCGATCTCACGGATACTTACTTTCATGTAGCATTCTACCCGAGCCACAGAAAATTTCTGAAGTGTGCATTAGTGGGCGTGGCCTACGAGTACCTAGTCGCTATCTCAAGTGCGTTGAGGCGTCGCTGTCTCCTTTTCAGGAGAGAGGCATGCGCATACTGGCCGATTTAGATGACTGGACACTAATAGCGAGCTCAAGTGAACAGGCGGAGAAACAGACAGTGTTAGTTCTGTCTCACATTCAGACTCTAGGGTTCTCAGTAAACATGCAGAAAAGCTCACTGACTCCGAGTCAACAGTTTTCATTCCGGGGTCTGTAGATATGTCCCGTTACCGGCTGAGCACATTTGTCAGAGCACAGAATAGCCGTGTTTCAGCACTGCTTTGCTCAGTTTCAGCTGCAACACAAACTTAGTTTCCGAGTGTTTTTGCAGTTATGGGGAATGATGGCGTCTATGAGCGCTGGGGTGTCTCTCGAGCWGCTGAACATGCGTGCGTTTCAGTGCTGCGTGCAATCTCATCGCCTATGTGCTGCGCGACACCTCACCTGGAGGCTGACAGTGACTCAGTCATGCATGTCAGCTCTTCTGCCCTGGAGGGAACCCAGGCTGTTATGCCAGGGCTCTCCAATTGGTGTCAACAGATGCCTCTCTGAGTGGATGGGGCGCTCTGTGTGAATGGCTCCTCGGCAAGGGGCGTGGTCACAGGAACAACGCAGGCCTTACAGCAACTCTTGTTTTATATA